>JAQGCC010004466.1:0-13098 GCA_034698905.1 Xestoiulus laeticollis | reverse complement strand
ATTTTTATCAATTTTTATTTTTGTATTATAACAAGTATTTTTTTTTAAAGTATGTATCAAAATTTCCCTCATAGCAAAACATGGAGTTCAGAGTCAGTTCAGTTCCCCCTTAAGGGTATCTACCAGCATTCCGAGAGTGTAACAGAAATGCTTCACTCTAAATTGGGACTCACTGAGGACCAGACGCAAAATCTTATCTATGGGCCTGTTTAAACTACCCGATAATTCACATCTTTTCGTTTGGATCCTGGATACATGCTTGAATCATGTGATGCGCCACTATACTAAGTGCTGGTGCATCGCGAATCGCAGGCATGTTTTTAGGAATCATTCTAGAATGACGCGATTCTTTAATCGCTGATAGCACTATGTTTTTACCCTAAGTCCCTACTGATGTAGGAGCATTGAGTAATTCTCCTGAAAATGTGTACACACCCCCCCCCCACCAAATGACATTTGTTTGTCAACTGTAGGGCGCTGCGTGATGCTGTAAAGACCAGTTAATTGAAATAAAAATTATCGAGTTAATAATCCAAGAATAGAAATCTTTAATATGTTAGCACTTAAGGGGAATAAAATTAAAGGACATCCCTACCTCAACAGCCAATCTTAAGTGCTGCTCCAAAACGGGGTCCTCTTGAAGTTTGCTTAAACTCGGCTTCTCGTCGCCTTTGGTAACTTCCTTGTCTGGAACGACATTAGTGTCCATTCCCACCGAAGATGGAGTTGCTGGTTCCGCCGAAGTAGCTTGAACCACAGCGGCGGGCATGATACTAGCAGAGCTAAGAGTGGGCTGAGGAACAGTGGATAAAGCTAGAAATAGAGTAGATTACGTTACAAACAATACAGTAAGAGTCTTTTAACTCTTAATTCAAAAATGTAAGAATCTGAACTCTAGGTGTAATTGAAACATTTGTCAAGACGCAACGGGTACTTGCCATTGAGATCGGAGAGTCCGAGTGAAATTAAAGCCAACAATCGCAGCAAGCGATCAGTAAGAACGGAACTCCTCTTAATAACCGGATGACTAAGCATTCCCACCAACTGACCGAGAGCAGAGGCTTCGAACGATGCTCCGGTGCTAATGTCCGAAATGAAACTGGCCAAAGAAGGAGGAGCAGTGAAGGTGCCAGTGTTGGGATCATCTTCGCTAAACGAATTCGATGTCGAGTGCATGCGGACAGACGAGCTCTTAATGCCACTGCTGCTACCCTTGCGGCCAGCAACGTTCGTGGAATCCAGGCGCACTAACAGGTCCCAGAAATCGGTCTCCTTCTGAGGCGGAGGCAGTGCCGCCGAGACAGAGGTAGACGGCATTGCAGACGAAGCTTTCGGAGAGGTTAATCCAAATGTCGGGAAACCGCTAGAAGTTGCCACTGGCGGCTTCGATGCTAAATGTGCACCGCTTTGACAGGAAGTCTCGCGGGCTTTGCTAGGCAGAAAGTAGCTGGGAAAACTTTTGGCCAGTGAAATAAGCGTGTCGAGCACGTGTCTGAAAGCAAATCAAAAAGTAGGATTAGTAATTCCACCTCACGATTTTCGCAAATTTGATTGGGTTCCGTTTTACTAACCTGCACACTATGGGTGATGCTTGAGGGTGTACCGTTATAGGACAGTGGACCATCTTTTTCTCTTTTTTATCGGTAGAGGAGGGTCCGGAAACCGGGGTTGCAATATTGAAGGGCGGGTTGTTGGTTGCCGGAGAAGTGGGTAATCCAGAGGGGCAGTGCGGAGACGAGTGCCTGTGTTGAATTTGGAAGACATTCGCCCTACACCCGAGGGCGGCATCCATGCTAATGGACAACCAAGAAGGCTGCGTGCGAGTCACGGGATCGACCCTAAACGACAACATACGAGTCGACAGTTAACTTTGGTTCAAACGATCTTCTGCCTTAATTTTCATCATCTCAACCAAGCCAGGTTTTCTTACCTGTGCACTCCGAAAATCGGGTTAGCCGGAGTCTGACTGGTGCTGGCCTGAGACCTTCCCTTTTTCGATCTCGGATGAGATTCGATATGCGATGTAAACGGAGTCACATTGACCCCCTCAGTGCTCCGGCACTCTCCAGTGCGTTCCATGATAGAGAGCAATGACTGTCACAGAAAATAGTTTTAAATACACGAGAAGGGGTTTCAATCGGTGCATTTGCGGCACAACATAAAAGCGCCATTTTAACATCGTGCAAACAGGCTAATTATACAAGTGTTGTTGTTTTTGGAAAACCAACAGAATCAAAAGGTAATTCTGCTGGCCAGTAAAATAACATTTTCTTTAGCATTCCTTATTTATAGTAAACAAGGATGCGATTGCAAACATGGATCAAATAAAACAATCGCTTCTGGGAATGCAGAACACCATATATATTTTCACTAAAATCAAATTTTTAAAACTCGCAAACGCTTACGAACTATATGTTGCGCTTACCTTAATGACCCAATCGCGGGTTGGTGCGTGATAGCACAAGTTCCTTAGCACTCGATGCAACCGACTGGTGTTCAGCTTGGGTTCGTCGACAAACAAGAGCACGAGTAGACAAGTGAGGGATTCGTGGTCCAAAAGCTGGCGCCCTCGGAGGCGCAATGCAGCTCCGAGACCGGCACCCCCGCTTGCGCCTGCATCGTTGCCACCTCCAAGAAAGGTGGCACCCGTGCCTCGGCCAGCAACAGCTGCCGACCATGGCCACTGACCTCTTTGGTAGCCACCTGCGTGTGCATGAACCGTATAACGTGTGCTCAAACGACCGACTGCACAAAAACCAGAAAATAAATCAATTGCCGCATTCTTGTGTTTAGCGAGCATCAAGAGGGTTGCATACCAGAGTAAGCCTTTTTTTCTAAATTATTTTTTTATTTAACTTTTAGAAACTGTTAGGAACAATTGGAATGTACGAGGACCTAGCATAAATATTCTAATATTTGTTTAAATGTTTTGTTTATGTATACATATATTCCATTTCATGGAAATATGTCCGTAATGTTTACCAGACTCTCTACAATTATAAACTTTACAGACATATTTCCATGAAGCGGAATGTATGCATACATAAACAAAAAATTTAAACAAATATTAGAATATTTATCCTAAGTCCTTGTACATTCAATTTGTCCCTATCAGTTTCCAAAATTAAATAAAAAAATAATTTAGAAAAAAAGGCTTATTCTGGTATGCAACCCTCTTAAAAAAACTTTGCTAACCGGTATTCCTAATAATGTTGGACAAAGTGTTGCTTCCGTGACCAAAGAGTCGTTCTTGCATTTGGCGATGATGGGCTTCAAGTTCCCGCCTCAAAGACTGCGCTTCTGCAGCCAAATCAGCTGGAAGAACAGCCAAGACGCTGTCGTCCATATCCGCTAATACCTAATAAGTGTAAATAAGTGAAAAGGAAGGAATTACAATCGGTGCATTTGTGGCACTACCCTAAATCGTCCTCCCAGCATCGTGCAAACGAGCTAATTGGACCACTGTCGTTGTTTTCGGAAAACCAACAGAATTATAAAGCAATTCTGCTGTCCAGTAAAATAACGTTTTTTCTAGCATTGCTTTTTATAGAACTCAAGGACGAGATTGCAAACATGGATTAAGTAATGCAATCGCTCCTGGAAATGCATTCGCTGCGGCACAAAACAAACATTTTGCTAAAATCAAGTATTTAAAACGTTCACTCACTTGTTGTCTCAAACCAGGTGGTAAAGTCTGAATAAAGTTTGTTGGATCAACTGGAACTTCTGGATTTGTATTTTGGGCCGCTAGCCTTTGTTGTTCTTGTCTCTGCTGGGCCAAAACTTCTTCCTGAATGTGAGGAGGAAGAGCAGCCAAGAACTCCGGGTTGACCTCTGTGAACCCAGCCGCTTGAGCCTCGGTGGCCTGAGCTTGCGCTCTCTGGCGAATTCTTTGCAATCGCAACTGCTCTGCAATAACTTCTTGCCGAATGTTGTCGGGCAAGGCTGCTAAGAACGAAGGGTCAACTCCTTCGGGAACTTCAGGTTCTAGGAAAAAATGAAAGTAGTCAATTTAAAACGCACGCTACTCGAGCGATCCAAATGAGACGATGGAGCGCCTGTCTCACCAGCACTAACTCCAACCAAATTTTCCGCGTTGGGAGTCGACTGAGTTGAATCTGGTTGAGGTGCAGCCGTTGTAGCCGAACTAAAAGTAAAAATGGAACACTTGTACTTTTACCTAATCAATATTTGTACATTCATGTGTACGTTACAATAGGTGTAATATTTGCGCAAGGCAGGTATCCCAGCCACTTTTAAATAAAAAAATATAGAAATTATAGGACATTTTCTTTGAAAATATGGGAATTATAGCACAGGATGGCAAACACGTTTTCGTTTTAAAAATTTAGGACTTTTTAAGGACTTTTTTAGAATAAATTTTGAGACTTTTTAAATGTATCGAATTTTATTTTAAATTAGCATTTATGCCAAAATTAGGACAAAATTTACATTGTTTTTAGCGGATCAGATTCGTCATTTTTTATGACTTTCAGGAATTGTTTGTCACCCTGGTTATTATAATCCTGTACAAATGTTAATGAAAATATAGGACGGCTGGGATACCAGGCAAGGTGATATTAAGCCACGACATTTATTAAATTTTATGTGCACATTGTAATAAGAGTAATTGTAATGTAACTAATTTTCATTCGCAGATTTTTCGGACAAGAAACTTCAAAAATAATTCTGCAAGGTTTTCCAAAGCTCATTGCCACTGAATGATTTTATTCTGACATAAAATAATTCCTACCTTAATTCTGGAGTCGAAGTACCCAATGATTCATCAGCCAAGGCTGCCACATTCAAACTGGGCAATTCCTGCGGAACAGCAGCCATGTTAAGGCTGGGTCGGGCAATGGCAGAGCCTTGTCCCAATTCGTTACCCGCAGAAGCTGTTTGCGACACGGGTGTTGACGGTTCTGCAGTTTCGCAGAGTGGCACGAGGGGCGTGTTTGCAACCGGTTCGGAGGTGGTCAAAGCTGGAGCCGAAGTGGCGTAATCCATGGGGGAGTCCGGCGATGGAGAAGCGGATATATTGAGACAGGGAAGTGGTGGAGCAACGGGAGTAGCTGCAGAGGCCAAACTTATATTCGTTTCCGGAGCAGATGAGGATGAAGTCGAAGAAGAGGAAGACGACGAGGAGGAGGACGAGGAAGAAGAGGAGCAAATGGCAGACGAACTAGACGAGGTTGAAGATGCCATCAGTGCGTGGCCAGAAGTAGTGACGACAGGTTGTGCCGCAATCATTATTGTGATTGTCGACGTTTCTAAGAACAATCAAACAGAAAAAGGATGAGAATGGACATTTGAAGAAAAAACAATCTGAAGAATACTAAATTAGATGTATTAATTTAAACATAAGGCATTCATTGATAAATACATACCAGGGACATCTTCCACGGGATTGATGGTATCAACAGAGGATTCCCCGTCTGCTAAAGAAGGTTCTTCTTGCGAAGAGAGAAGAACAACCGACACGGCAGGCGCTGAAGCTGTAGCATTAACAGCGTTAGCTGCAGAAGAAAGTGAACTAGTATTTTCAGCCTCGGAGGGTGAAGCAGAATTGTCTCTTGCATTGGGGTTTTCAGTCATCGTCACCTAAAGATACCGAAAAGATCGATTTATACAACAACGCTTAAATGATATATTCAAATGCGAAAAAAGATCAAACTAAAAGCAAAACCACTCATTAAATTTCAAAACAAAATGCAAACTAAATGCATAAATAAATATACCTAAGGCAGGGATTTCAATTGGTGCATTTGCTGCACTACCCTAAATTGACATTTAAAGCCTAGTTTTCCCAGCTGCGCATTTTTTGCGTGGCGTAGGGCACGAGACTGCATTTCAATGGAGGTCTCGTGCTCTTAGCCGCGCAAAAAAAACAAAAAAAACACGATTTTTAGAAAAATGTGCAGCTAGGAAAATCCGCATTAAAGCCGGCTACAGACCAAAATCACGTCAAGTGAGCACACATAGAATGCGCAATTTAGAATAGTTTAGCATGGCTGACGCATGTACGGGGCGCAAACTGTTATCATGTCATACTCCTCGCATCACAAATCTGGCCTAACGTGTGTTGTCACGTTTTTCTTTTCTGGCTAGTCTATATGGTCGTGACATCACGACCATATATTTCGCATTCAAGTAGGTTCCATTTAAAAAAAAATATTCTGTTGTAAAATTCCATCGTGTTGTCATGTGTGTGATAGTTGTTTGTTTATTGTGTGATATCACTGTTAAAAATGTGAGCTCATAGTAGTTTGCAGTCAGCTTTAACATCGTGCATCAAAATATTGTCGTTGCTTTTGGAAAACCAACAGAATCAAAAGGTAATTCTGCTGGCCAGTAAAATAACATTTCTCTTTTGCATTCCTTTTTATAAGTACACAAGGATGCGATTGCAAACACGGAATGAGTTAAGCAATCGTTCCTGGGAATGCATCGGTAGCAGCACAAAACATTTTCACTAAAATGTACGTAAAATCTGAGGGATTCTTACCTCCATCTCCCCACTCTGTCGCCAGTTGAAAGCTTCCATTTCAGAAGTGGCGCTGCTCGCCGTTGTTGCAACTATTGCTTCTTTGGCTTCCTGTTTATTTTCTGATTCCTTCTTGTTGGCTTCCTCTTCTTGCGCTTGGGCTTTTCTTCGTTCCCGCCTTTCGACGAGCTCTTGATCTCGGTGCTTCTCTAAGGTTTCGATGATCAAAGGTTTAATGGACGTTATGCAATCGTGCACGGTATCGCCGTCCAGCACTTGAGATTCCTCGCTCCATCTAACAAACGCGGATGGAATGTTGGCTAAAGCCCCAGAGGTTCCACATCCGCAAAGAGAACTTTGTTCCTAAAATAAAGGCATAATATTACTGAAAACAGCTGGAAACCTACAAATATCTCCTTAAAGTGATATTCTTTCTATCATCGATTGAGAGGGTTGCATACCAGAATAAGCCTTTTTTTTCTAAATTGCTTTTTTATTTAATTTTGGAAACTGATATATAAACAAATGAAATGCACGAGGACCTAGCATAAATATTCTATAATTTGTTACCATTTTTTGTTTATGTATACTCCATTTCATGGAAATATGTCCGTAAAGTTTACCAGACCCTCTACAATTATAAACTTTACAGACATATTTCCATATTAAAGAATTTTAGCAGTACATTACATTTCTAAATAAAAAGCAAATTTACCTGTATTTCAAACAGGTCAACATCGGTGGCCAAAATCCGTAGATCGTCGTTGGCCACAAGAACTCTGGTCTGTGAAGATCCACCAGCCTGGGAGCTAAGTCCAGTGGTAAGTTGTAAAACGTCGTGAGCAGTCCCAGGTCCCAGTAAACGTTGCAAGATGGCGGGAGGATGGGGGTGTCTCGTAGACCCTCCAAATGCAGCAACTAAACTAGATGCTCCAGAAGTCGCCGCGTTCAACGATGTAGTTGAGGCAGCGCCCAATCCACCCGTACCGGTTCCAGTTCCAGTGCCAGTGTAGATGTGCCAGGCATGGGAGGATCCAGGTGTCAAGCGGTAACCTCTTTGACGGTCCGAACGGTGCAAACGGGCCAAAAACGTGCCTTGGGAGTCGGGATGGCGTACTAAGAGAGGGTGGCTCGCAGCAACCATACCAGGGGCCGGGGGTACAGAAGGCCCTAATAAATCAACGTCAACATAAGCATCGAGAAATTAATTCATTTAACCGGTCAAACACATCTGCAAAATGCACGACTACGCATCGATTACGACATTCCCCAAACAAAGAGAAAAATAAAATTCTAGTACCACGTAAAATATGTTTTAAACCGGTTTTTCCTAAATTTTTTCCTAAGCAGGGATCAACTAACACGTTTTAAACTATTCCTAATGAGCCAACTTGCCCAATGAGCTTTAATCACTCACCGGCATTTTCGTTCCCATTGGCCATGTCATCCAAAAGAGGAACCGGCAGTTGGAAAGTGCGAATGACCGGGCTACCGAGAACAAAAGATGGCGAGCCTAACAAGAAGAAGGGGGTAGACAAAAATAACCTATTGTTAAATGTCACACACATCCTAGGTTTATGAAAAGCTAGCCTGCTTGGTAAAAAAGGAAAGTTTTTGAAAATGTCAAGCTTTCTGCATCCTTTAACTTTGCGACCGAGGTAGCAAACCATAGTATTTCAATTAATATAGCGAAAATACTCTTATAAACCCCAGGCTTTTTATTTAAAGTAAGGAACAGTGGCCAGGATTTTATTCGAGACCGGGGTTTCTTATTTTTATTCCCTCAAAGTTGGTACAGTATATTGATAAATTAAAAATGACAAACTAGCCAAAAACAAGCATCTACGGTGGAGATATTTTATTTGCCTCATATATCAGTAATAATTTGGAATCCCCTATGCACTGCACGAATCTATCAGAAAATGTAGTGCGCGAGTACTTAGGGAATTTCCCCCAAGAAACATTGGATTTTAAAACGATGTTGATTTAAGACCTGGGTTCCATAGCAAGTTTGCTCGTAAACAACCAGGGGTTTAATCCTGTAGTTACAGTAACATTAATTCTAAAAAATCGAAATTTTTCCAGCTCGCTCATAAAATTAAATTATCAAATTTATTAATAAGGACTACAGATCTGACTACGGCCTTACAGATATGGGCTGAACATGAATAGCCGAACCAAATACATTGGGTCTAACGACACCATTCGAAAATATCAAATGCAAGCATTAATAAATGCATATATAAAATACAGTGTTATGCTAATGAGTCATTTCAGTCCACTAACTACAGCAACAACACATGCAGAAACTGATATCAGGTGGCCAATATTAGTATTCAGTCTGTCGACCCCGAATCAAGTATTTGGAACAACTCTAGTTCTGAATATATGTAAAATAATCTATTCTAGTATTCGATTGTAAGGATGGGGCGAAACCAAAAAACCAAGAACAGCTAATGTAGGAATCCAATAATTGTCGTCCAAAAAATTCGGTACACCGAAAAATTACTTTTCAGTTCCTTTACATGTCAGCAGAATAATAATATGTGCATCTACTGTCATAATCTTGAGTCACATATTTTATATGGTACTAGATTTTAAATTACACTTCTCACAAGCATCTTAACTCAATGTCCCCGTAGACCAAGAGTTTGAAAAAAATGCTTCTTACACATTCAGCAACATTTACCATAATTTAAAATTATTTTATAACTTACCATCCAAGTGGATAAAGAGATCATCGGAGCGATCGTGGATTCGGAGGAGAGTATCTTCAAAGTCCTGAGCTTCCTCATCTCCATCAAACTGATAAATAAAAAAGTTAAATGGATGCACTCTGAATAAATCACTTATTGATTGAACAGCTTTCATGTTATGGTAAGTGTGCGTATCGTTTATTGATCTATATGCAATAACCAAACTTTTGCAAATTAAACTTACTTCCTCAGTGTCTTCCTCCTCTTCCTCTTCTTCATCATCCTCCTCGTTGTCATCTCCTTCCTCCTCCTCCTCTTCCTCTCTCTCATCATCATGTTCGTCTTCTTCACTGCATTCCGTATCTGAATCCGAATCCGAATCGGATTCATAGTTACTTTGGCTCTCGTATTCGCCTAAACAAGGGAACAGAAAGATTTTAAACCTAGTTTTCAGTTTTAGCTGACCTTAACCTTAGGGACTATTTGTATAAGAAGTTCAACATCCATAATTTTTTTAAAGACCTCAGACGTTCACATTTAAAATCTTATTTCCAACGATTCCCAAAACACCAATTTCAATTTTGAAGATAAACTAACGGTTAGCAAGGAAGTGACTTAAAGAGCAATGACATTAAAACTGATTGAAAAAAAATCTTACTTCTGTGTTGAGTTATTATTTGTGAATCCTGGGGATCGTATTCCTCAGATTCCACCGAAATGATGATATCCTGAGAAGAGTTCCTTCCGTCTTCACCTCCACTCTCTCTTCTGCGGTGACCGTGGCGATGATGCGACGAATGCCCGTGATGCGAATGTGAAGTCGAGTGGCGATGTCGACTATGGTGGCGGCTACGCAAGCGGCGAGAACCACCGCATGCCTCCACAATTATCGTCTCTGCCAAAATCTGATCGTCTACCGAATTTGCCCTTGGTCGATCCAGTAACTGTTCAACGATGTCTTCCAACTCTGATTCGTTCTAAAATTACAAAAACAAAGAAGTTTATCCTATGGTCGTACTTTATTACCACATTTAATCCTGTATAAGCTTCATGACATTTTTTCCGGAATTTTTTTAAACTGAACAATGGGCTAATAATTTTGCTTCACCCAATTTTTGATACAATGATCGACTGTGCATGCAATTGTCCGTGAATGTGATCAAAGATAAAACATTCTATCGACAGAAAGTACAAATTAACAGACTAACCCACCCATGCTTCAAAGATTACAAATTTGTAAAACAAAAAAAGGGTGCACTTAAACGGCATTTGCTTATATTTGCCTAAGTGCACAGCTTATTCCCTTTTTTTTTCGACAAGGTTAAAAGACAAAACACCATTTCTTGTCTCACCAATAATAGTCACATGACCGAATTTGTAAAATAAAAACGAGTTATCCCAGTAAGGCCCCAATCATTAAAAAAAATAATTCAAACATACCGGCATCGGAAAAGCTGAATCGCTGCCCACGCCTTGAAGTGATTGATTGGCCTCATTCTGCGATTCCAGGGCTTCCACCGGACCAGAAACGTCCAATGCGAGACCATCGTTATCGGTATTATCTGTGATATCTTCGATGGTGGCTTCCAAGATGGCGTTGGTGCTATCCGAAGTGGTTGTTATAGTTTGACCGGTCGTCAAATCGTCTTCCACCAACGATCCATCGGCAAGTTCCATCGCAGTTTGATTAACATTTGTCTCGCTAAGGACATTGTTGACGTCCACATTGTTCACTTGGGCCATCGTTGCATTTAGATCCGAGGCAATGTCGGCTAACGCGTTGGTACTAGACTCCCCGATGACCACCGCATTGCTGGCGGCTTCCACGTCGTTAGCACTCTCCGAAGCGTTCAAGGCACCTTGACTGGCACCGCTTCCGGGGACCCTCATCTTGCCGGGTACGGCTCTGCCTCCGAGAATGGTAGTTGGCTGATTGATAACCCTGGACAGTGTTTCCAGCGGTTTTAAGGCCGCATTGACGGTTGCGGCCATGTTGGGACTAGACAAGTCCAAGTTGTGTGGGACACGTGCGAGATCTTGAATCACGTTCTTCTTCAATAGGAAGCGAATGATGTTATTCATCCTGAAATTAAAAACCGAACACGTTTTTGCATCAATTTGGAGAAATACACGGCAATGGACAAGGTCCACATTACGTTAATCGCCACCTTGTGGTAGAAAGTTGCAATTTTTGTAGGGGATAGAAACGCGATTTTAACACAGAACCACATTACAAATAAACCTTTAAATATAATATCTATACAATCTAATCATGATACCAAAATGAAACTTTGGGAGGTTTAAGATTATGGTACGAAATAATTTTTGTGAATTTTCCAAAATTTTAAAATAGTAACGTTTTGAAATATTAATGAAGACACCATCTTCATTGCTTGATACTGCAACCTCCTCTCCCCTACAAGTTTTCAATTTTTATTTGACACTACGTGGCGCTGTTTTGTAATGCAGACCATGCCCATTCTACAGCGCATATTTATTTAATAAATCAAGTATCCTATTCATCGAACATTAAAAATATTTACTCACCCTAAATTCTGTTGCTTGTAAGATGAATTCAGCGCCGATTGTCCTTGTGAAGGGTTATTCGGTGGGCACGATTCGATCATGGTGCTTATGAGGAAAGTTAATGATTGGATACAACTGTGCTTCTCCGGTCCCTCTGGCATCGCCAAAGCGCGCCCTAAAGCCGCCTTCACCTCCACCACAATAGCAGTCTGCGCTTCGGGCGAGTGGGTGCAAGAGGCTATTGCTGCAATGAGCATTCTGGCGAGTGCCAAAGTATCCTTATCGCCCTCGTTGTGACACTGCGGTATTAGATAGTCCATAATAAAGGCCAATGCGGTGCAATCTTCGGTAATCAACTCGCTCTGTCCAGCACGGTAGCTGTACTCTATGACCAGTCGAGCGCATCCGATGTAAGAACGGACTAATTCGGCTAGAAGGCGACAGACTGCAGACTTCGGAAGAGCAGGCCTGGAGCGATCGGCTGCACCCAATTCGGCAGCACTCTTCGCTGTCGTTGCCGCCTGGATACTGGCGGCATTGTTTTCGCTGGTTAAGATGCCGACACCTGCTATCAAACCGGCATCAGCTGCCGAACTTGAATTGCCAAGCGCGCCGCCAATTACCGAATTCTGATTGGTGCCAGTGATAATAGCCGAAGCCGAATTTTCGGTTGGTGTGGAAACAAGTGGACCGTTCTAAGCAAAGAAAATATTTTTCAGATATGGTTTTTTAAAGAGCAAAGGTAGTTTTCAGGGTACAGTTTTATTATACCCCTGCCACCTATTTTTTATAATATTCATAGAACCTTTGTAATATGTATTATAATATGCATATACAAAATATATTAATATCGAAAATAACATCAAATTATTACTTCAGCGGCATTGAAGTATTTGAATTTCATTGATCATATATATTTCGAATTGTTTTAAGTCAAAGCCTCAAGCCATAAATCCAATGCCAGCAATTTTACATAAATTATTGTTATATTTGGACACTATAATTCCATTCAAATATTTTTATGTACAAGGCAAAATATTGGAAATAATTCATTACATTAATGCATATATGTCACTAATTACTGTATTAGTGGCACTGGACTTATAAATATTTGAAGTAAATTATGGTATCACAATATAACAAATAATTAATTACAGTAATTACTGAATTTGTGTTATTGGACCTATAAATATTTGAAATATATACGAGATTATTTTTATAATGTAATTCAAATACTTCAATGCCACTGAAGTATTACACAGCTATAACACATGTTAAATGTAGGCATATTCATTAGTAGGCCCCCTACATGTAGTTAAGGGGGAACTGAACTGCATGTTTTGCTATGGGGGAAATTTTGATACATACTTTAAAAAAAACTACTTGTTATAA
>JAQGCC010004465.1:0-13102 GCA_034698905.1 Xestoiulus laeticollis | reverse complement strand
ATGACCTATAGTATACAGGGCACAGTATACTAGGCCATGTGACCAGTTTAACTGAGTTCTGCGGTGTGAATTAACACTCAAAAGTTTTCTTGATCCACATCAGTTCTACATCAACGTTGGTGTGAATCAGGTGTTACCATCTTGACGACTGAGAATCTTAAAAAGAGTAGATATAAAATTCTTTTGAAGTTAAAAAACGTAAAAACATGTCGATTTTTATTTTTATAAAATATTGCTAAAATAAGCAAAAAAGGAAATTCCTTACTTCTATTATAAATACAGGCATTGCTGAGTGTGCCAATTATTGATTTTCGTAATAAATAATATCTTGTTATAGCAAATGTCATATTTACATGTACAGTATATGAATTTTGAATTTATCTGACTTCACATATAACAAAAATCACTCTTTCACACCAGAGCCATTCTTAAATTGCATCAGCTAAAATTTACCTCAACTGCATTTGAAAATTTAATCGAGTATTAACACTAAAACAAAAGTTGAAAACATGAACCCAGGCATGAACCAGAAGGCATTCTTGTACCATTTGGAGAGCCTATTGCACTTTTTCGTTGTTGTCACTTGTTGTTCAAGTATTAAATTTAACCATGATTGTATTGATAGTCATGACCATACGTTTGTTAAATTCATTTCTTTGGAGAGGGTATCAAGGTGATCCGCAAAACACAGTAATTCTTAACCTTAACCAGTAAATTTACGATGTCAAATGAGATCAATGATATAGAGATGGCCGTGGCTTGCTCTTATTTTGACAACTGTTACAACCACATTGGTGATATTCATGGCTGTTATTTGCCCGTTTCCCATAAAGGTCCATATGCTGTTTACAATTCTGTTTTACCATAATGTGGGATTTTAAAATAAAACATTTTGAAATTTTTTATTTAATATAATCATTTTACTAACAGTACCTCAAACAGTCCGCCATTTTTATTTAACAGAAATTCGTTAAAATGTATCTAGGTTGAATTTTTAGTTCAGGTAATCTATTGTCACCCTGCATTTCCAGGTACTTAGAATTACATTAAACTTAGCGATGATGGATTCTTGTAACAATTACCATCAATTAATGTCTCCTAAAAAGAAACACATACCGGTAACGGAATATTTGGGCATAATTGAACTAAATATTTGGCGAGGTCATGCATATTAGTCGCATCATCGGTTGTTATACCAGAGGATGATCCGGTTTAAAATACCCTTAAGTCTGAATAAGTAATGCAACCTTTCATATATGTGTTATTGATTCTTCGATAAACCTTTAATGAAAGTAAATTAAGATCTGTATATATATATTTTTCTTGCATCATTGTATTAAAAAGCTTTCTTTGATAAATGATCGAAGCTAAACGAATCTATACACTATACATTAAGGATTAAAATTGTCTGAAAGATAAGTTATTTAATTCGGTTTTTATGATGAACAAAGCTTAATTCACCTGTGAAACCTGAAATTAAAATTATATATAGTGTTCATAATAAGGCCCTCTCAATATCATACAATGTCATGATACATGTATATGGAATCTATTCGGACCGTTTGTCTAATGAAAAGCTAATCTTTATATCGCAATATTTTTTGTTACTATTTGCAAAGAATCCACGTGCTATTTCTCGACAAATGACCCAATTATATGTTTTTTTTTGCCAAGAAATATGTCGGCCCTCAAAACGATAAGATGTCTTCCAATTAAGTCAGACGACCAATTTCAAGCACAGTCAGAGGCAATGAATTTAAAACGCAATATTTCGTACAAACAACTTGTACTATTGCCTTTAACATGTATATGTATTGCATGCAAGCAGCAATGTAAGGAGATAAGGTAGTATATATGGGCAATAAGTCAACAAACAATTACTTGAAATATTACGAAATATTTAAGAGTATTCATTCATTTTTTAAAGTTGTAAAGAATTTAAAAACGCATTAATAAGACCTTTATGTTCTTCATATTTCGATAAGATTACTTGGAACTCGATGAGTCCTTAAAAAGAAAAATGTTCAAATTGTTTAGAGCATATGAAACGAATACTGTAATTTGTGTTACAAATGTTGTATGAAAATAAGGTTATACATTAAAATTTCACAAACAACAATTATGCTAAAGTTTAAGGGTGAACTTTAAATTGCAATACGAATACGTCGATTACATAGCAGGATATGTACATATTTCCTTGAATTGTAAACGAAAGTGATTGCAAAATAGCCATTAAAATAAAATTATTACTTTATAGTCTTAACTTAAGCACAGCTAATTGTTACGTCTTGACTAGGGATATCTGTAATTGAGTTAATTACTATTATGACCACATATGGTAAATCAGATGACTATTAGGTTAACTACTGAGATAATTACATGAATATAAGTCGTTTTTTTAGAATCTAGTTATTTCTATTAGCAGCTATACAAATATTTTATTCAAATCATTTTCGTAAATAAATAGTCCTAAAAGATCTCATGTTATATGCATCTAACCATTTTGTAATAAGTTATATTGTATTTGCAATTCCCGTTAATTTAATTATTAATAATGGCCGATGATATTTGCTTAAGTCATTAGGTAGGGGTAATAAGAAAAAAAGCAAACAGTACACACACCTGAACACTGTTAATGAATCAAAAATATACATGTATGTCAAGGATCTATGTAGGTTAAATTAACACATTCGTGTAAATTAATATAAAACCTTTTAAGAAGTTTTCAAAATATCAGTTTGCTTTCATGAAAGCGACTACCCAATATCAAGTTTACTGCTGAAGCTAATTCTGCTGATATGAATTGATTGATGCTGTATCAATTTATACCTCAATTTATTACTATTATTAAAGTTTTCTATACCTGCATGTACATTACAGTGTAGTTCGAAACAAGTTAGCAAATGCTTTAAGGAGAAGCCCAATTGCTTTTAAAGTAGCAACACCTCATCAAGTCTACCATTTCATCATCATATTTAACATATACATGTACACTGTACAATTTTATATCCTCAATTGAAATTTAGAGCACATAAGTCTTCCATGTTCATGTAGGCCTATGTCTTAGCCGAAATTGGCATACAAACGCAAACTTATGGACAAAGTAAACTATTTTTTTAATTACATACATGCATACTCCTCTAACAAATAACCATAACTTTATCTAAGCATTTCTGTAGCCAATCTGTTGAATAACTTAACTAAAAACGTTTATGAATCATAAATGTTTGAGCTTCAAAAGTGTACCAATTACTTGTATGTTTTTATTATGAGAAATAAATATGCTTTCATATAAAAAAATACCTCTAGCTCTGCATTTAAAGAGCATTAGGAAAAGCATGGTAATTTTAATGTTTTCAGCAACAAATTCCTTTTCGAAAAGCATTCTTTTGAAATAGCCTAAATGACGAAGAAGCTTGTCTGGATAAGTTAGTTAATGTACATGTACATGTAAGTGTAAATTTGATTTTTAAAATTCATATATATGCTCAATTTGTCCTTGGCATAATATATGGGAAAATTGCATGTATTGCAAAAAACTAAATTTCATGTTGTTAAAACAAACAAATTCAAAAATAATTGCAATTTAATTATATATCTTCTGAAACACTCAAGAGAGTTTATTCAAGCATACTTGCGTGTGTTCCCGAATGTATACATGTACACCTCCATATCTCTAGATAAAAACTAACCTAATTCACCAATGCTCAATCTGCATATTGCATCCCTTATATGGTAAACAAATTGACTTACAAGTTTAAAATCAGCTTTGACAATAATTAATTAATTGATTTCCAACTTTTCGAATTAAAAAAATGACACTTCAAACGCTGGTTTTTCATTAACTTGTTGCATCAACTTCCTACATCAAGACCTAAATATATTGTTATACAATGTACATGTACATGTACATTGGCAAACCCTAGTGAAAAATCTCATTGTATGAGACCTCGTATGTTATGAGATTATGGAACATATCATTTTTATACCAATTAAAAATTAGAAATCTTGTTAAGTAAATTTTTATTAAAGAGAAGTCTCATAATAGACTCATAAAATGTTATTATTAAGGGACTCTTGCCATATAGTTCCATAGAATAAAATTCCTTTGATTTAGGAGTCTACATGTAATTAAGTCCCCTTGGATGTCTCATTGGTCTCATAATAAAGTTCCATAATCTCATAGATTTTCTCTATGAGAGATAATGAGATTTTTCACTATAGGGAAGTTAATTTAGTCTCGAGACAACATATTAAACAACGTTTACATGATGTGAAATTAATATTTTAGGCATATTACACACATGTTGTTAAAGCCATGCTATTTTTATTTATTATATTCATTCTAACATATTTAAATGCATCCTTTATTTATGCCGCCAAAACATACATATAATTGTACTTTATGCACTGCACCTTGCACAAACAATTAGAATGACATGCAAGTCGTTCTACTTCAAGGTTCCACATTTAAAAGGGCAAATTGCATACATCTGAAATAAGTACGAACAATTTGTATTGCAACAATGCCAAAACGCACATGTACATTAGATTGAATATAAAAATTTTGCATTGACTAGTATTAGGGGTCACTATCAGTCATCTTAATGCATAGCAAGAACTACATGTATACAGGGAGTCTTGTCCAGAAAGCATTGACCTGTAAACCTTTCTTTCTTCCCAAACAACGTTGTAAAATTCACTTTTTCCCTCCACGCATTCTGAAACATTGCCCCGAATGTATTTGTGCATTCATAAAACGAGTCAATATTTGTGCACGTTATGCAGGTTTATTTCGAGTTGATTAAACGAGATCAAACTGATGTCGCGAACATATGACAACTAATGTCGTTGTGATGTTTTATTTCAAGTTTGCTTTCTGTCCTTATATCTAACACTTATAAACTGTGAACTATTCAATAGCAACTTTTCAACAAATATAAGGCCAGGACATTGAATGCAGTGGTGATCTACCACCTTAAAATGCATGACCAAGACACAGAAAAAAAAAAAGCTGGGAGAAAATACATGTACTTTGGAGAAGGACAAAAACCTGGTACATATTTGAAGGTTATACCTAGTGCACTAAATTTGGAACATTTGTTCGCACCTTGCATTATTTATACCGACATCTTGCAGAAAGTAGCACATTGGGCGAGTTCAAGCAATGCGATCAAAAGGTCATCAGTGTCCAAATTGATGCATACCCCAAATACTCTTCTACCCCGGCAAAACATTGGCTATATATATCTATGAAATGTATAAAAACAAATTTGAAGACCATTATTTTTTTGTTTAATCCAAAACAAACTCTAGTTTTGGCTCAGGTCAATGAAAAGGAACGTTGAGAAGAAAACAACAGAATTGCGCCCATTAGTTTCGCCTATAGGGAGGCTCATCTCAGGGGGAGAAAAAGCAATTCCAGACCTATAATTTCGAGCCATTTTAATGCTCTTGCCTACCATAATGAAATTTAAAAAAGTCATTCTAATTTTGCATCCATGCAATCATGGCAGCCAGGGTGTGGTGAACAAATCGTTTGCATTAACCAAAAGACGGTTATTCTTAAACCATCGTCGCCATTTTTCTCCAGAATACAATTAGTATTTTGAACATGCCCATGTTTTTGGCTTTTTGGATACTTCATTAATATTTTCACAGATATCAACGCCCACCTCATTGGAACGCGCTTAATCAGCCATTATATGTCATGCAGGGCACTGTATTTGACACGTGCACCCCATAGAGATACATACTCGTGACACATTAATAACTGGTAATTTACAGTTGTGGTCAAATTTCCTATTTTGGGAGAATTTTCACAACTTTTAATTTCTACCCCCGAGGATTCTGCGGTGAAGAAGTCAAGACCACCTTTGTGAAAAAATCCACCGTCCCTTACAGCCAATGAGGACCGCATATACATGTATATATAGGTGGTCTAAAAAAGTTATAACACCACAAAAAACTAAGATACTCTTAACGAAATTAAAAGGATATTTCATTAGAATGATGACTGGCAAATGTCCCGAGGATTTGTACTCGTACCCTAGCATTAGCACCTATTTTTTGTATGGGTTCACTGAAATTTTGGGAAAAAAATATTTTACCATTCCCTTAGTGAAAAATCTCATTGTACATGTATGAGGCTCCATTGTTTAATGTATGTGTCTAAAGAACATAAGCAATTAGTCCTAGCTTGTTTCACATATTTTCATTAGCATGTTCCATAATCTAATTATTCTCATAGTTTTTCTCCATGAAACTGCTTGAGGTCTATCAATTGGATTCCCTAGTGAAAAATCTTATCGTGCATTATGCAGCTGTATATGAGATTTTCGCATTGCATATGAAATTATGCATATGAAATACAGAAAAACCTGGTAAAGTGATCACCTCTGCATAGTGATCACTTTTCATAAATTGGTTTTAGTGCATATTTGTACATATTTCCTTTATAAAAATTCTTTGTATAGTGTCCATCAGTTTATGCAGTGAAGGAAGTCATCACTATAGCAGGTTTTACTGTATTTGGGTCCCATTTGGTCCCATTTTGTTTGTCTCAAATAGTTTCATTAGTTACATTAGAAAGTTTCACATATATATATATGTTCCAAAAATCTTATTCTCATAGTTTTTTTTTCTATAAGACCATTTGAAATTTTTCACTTTGAATAAGTTAAAGATGTTGCTGAAAAGATTTATCGAAATACTCATTAATAAATCATTCCTTAATTGTAACTTCCATAGGTTATGCCTGTTATGAGCAATGTGAATATCACCATGGGGGACACAGTACACCGCTTGGAAAACCAATTTCTGAATTACAGTAATCATGCATCATTCATGCAAAAAAACATATGTGACCCAACCACCTTTTAGCCAATGTTCTAACGGTATCATGAGCATCCTACAGAGCAACATTGTGTCCATCTAGGTGGCATGCAAATAGAATTAACCGCACACTGTTCTCTGCAGGTCGACCAACACCATTGTAGCAACAACCGTCTGGTCAAGGTCATGGACATGAACCCGTTTCCATTAGCTAAATAACGGTAAATAACAGGGTGGGCCAGTGGCTATAACATCGTGTGCACCGCAGTAGGTAGCTTGCACTGGGGTGGTACCGACCAAGACCCCCGTGAGAAACTCCTGGCCACCAGACCATGATGACGGCTGGACAGAAGGGGTTGATGGGGAATTCATCATCCCATTTCATATCTCCGAAGTAATGGTCGCCTATTTGCTTAATCCGCCATCATTTACAAATTAAGGCGAAGGGTAACCATCCATCACTTGGAGTATTTTTTGTGGGTCTACTTTCCAACCTCAGAAACCGTTATTTTTACCTCATCACGCTGAAATAATGGGAAAGAAAAGACAAGCTGGTATTTTGACTAAATGCCCCAATCTCAGTCTTTTTTTTTTTTTTTGTTGCAAACAAGAATAATTCCCTAAGTCATTCTCTCGGACAAAGTTTGCAACTTATCAAGCTTTGTACCAAAACCTGCTTCGCATTGATAAATCTGCAGATGGAATGAGTCTGATAGCATGAATTATGATTTTATGCTAATCGAGTGCTGATCATAAATGCGAGAATTCCACGAAGGGGGTTTGGTTTTCAGGGGGGTGGGGGAGAAAAGAAAGTGAAAAAAGAAAAACCTCTTTGAACCCCGATGGGGTGATCAACAATACTATTAGTCATTTTTATATATCAGGTGGTCGAGCCCATTTGGAACAACGGCATCTTGACCTATAGGCGTCCAGTCCTGGATTTTATAGCTCCCGGGCGTCTTGCTCGAACAACACATTGTCCCTAAAAACGTGCAAATGCCTAAGAAAAGCACCGCATTTAAAAAGCCAGCAGGGGGGGTGGTGCCCCCAGGTAGAAAGCATCGCGATATATTCATCGACTTTATTTATACTCCTCATTGCAAATGCGTTTGAAATATTGAAAACTACTCGAAAAATCATTTGTCTTTCAAATGAGATGGTTCCCAAGAAATGCAGAGCGAGGCCACCACTCCAAAAAGTTGTCAAATGAACAAGTTCGTTCGCATATACTAGTCAAAAGCGTATCCCAGAAAAATGAATCAAAACGGTTCAAGGTGCCTTGTCATGAATGAGCCAACAAGGGTATTGACACCATACCTTTTTCATTGCAACTGATCACTTCTTTATAAGAAATAGGAGATGAGTTACAAGGGTACCCTGGACAAAAATTCCGTAGAAAACAATGGAGAAATAATTGTATTGGTCTTATTGGTTTCTATCATTGACTTTTTATTGATTTGTATTGGCTGGATCATTTGACAATAAATTAAAAACAGTTCAAAACAATAGACTATCTATGATCCTATTGTCTACAATAGAAACCAATGTGCCAAATAACAATAAAAATGTTGACCAGGTATAAGGACGATTATACCATCACTTTATAATACAGTGCATATGCCGAAGAACAGTATAAATTAAAGAACAATTGTGTATATTATTCAATTCATTGGTGCTTGTATCACTCAGGGCCTTCACAGAATGTTAGTTCTCAATTTCCCTAACTTTTCCAATTTCTAAAAAAAATTTTCCTGATCATTCCTTGTCTCATTGCTCAAAGAAGCTGTTTAAAAACACAATTTACAATATTCTGCGAATGATCATTTTGACTTCATACATGTACATACTCGTAGTATTACACAAACTATTAAAAACTGATATTGAATTAATTAAAATAAGTTGATAATTATAAGGTTAGCCCATTAAATCGTTTTTTGATTACAATGTGTTGAAAACAGATCTTAAAATTTTGTTAAAATGAGATAAAGGAGAAATTCCCTATTTCTATAGATGACATGTGAATGTGAATTGTAATATGTAATGTAATATTTACTTGTTGAATTTTCCTGACATAATTCCAGGTTTTTTGTTCAGTGTATATAAACCCTGTCATTATATGAACCGCATCGTATTTTGAACATTTTGTGTTTATCATTTTATCCAGAGTACTTTCTGTATATTTGAATACTTCAATTATAACTTATAATTCACATTAGTCCAATCATCAAAAAGAGATAGTTATATCGTGATGCCCCATGGTGTAATACGTGGTCCACAGTTTAGATAGAAACATGGTGTGTGTTCAGTCAGAATAGGAATCATAGAGTCAAAGCCATGTACATTTGTAATTCCTTTCAACAGAGTTTTGTGCTGTGGGTCATTCAACTGCACTTTAATTTTACTCCACTTGAGAAGATGCTAAAAAGAACCTCCACAAAAGAATGCCCACCACATTTCCATAGCAATGAAAACTCTCTCTTAAATTCAATGTTAAATAAATCCACTTACCAACAATAGTTTCAGAAATAATTTCAAAACAAACATAAAAAGTGCTCATAAGAAAGAAATATTTTAAGTACACCATCAAAGTGCACCTATGGCATTTTTATGTTGCTTGTGTATAGGGTATTGAGTCGAACCGAAAATCTGAAGGTACATTATATGTAAATAGGGCAACGGTGTTCCAACAAAGTCCCACGCTAACATCGGCCTTTACCACAAGATGCATATAGGGATATCCTCATTTTAGAGTTGGCATTGACCCTTTAATGGCAGCCATAAGATTTTTCAGACATAAAAAAAAAAACTTGAAAGAATGTTTTGACTATGATTGAAAATAGCAATGACCAGCATGGCGATGATCGATAACAACAAACAGCAATGTATTTCGGTCAACCCGAGTGCATTTTCTAAAACTGTAGTTGAAGTGAGGACCAAAAGACATACTGAAGTTCGGATCATTAATAACCGAAATGCACCATACAAGGTCCAAAATGCATGGGGAATCTGCATACACGATGGGCAATCATGATGCTATCTGAATTTTTCACGATCCCGTTTCGAAAAAGTGACAAGGAGGAGGGGGGGGGGGACTACAACCCCAACCGCTCCCATTTTTCCGGGTGAAACGAGGTTAGATTACAGAGGGTTGAAAAAAAGGAACGGGTTGGAGCTCCCCAGGGCCATAATTGCCCAAATCAAGGGTTCGAACAGGTGATTAAGGCCAATCACCTGCCCAACTTTGAAAATAAAAGACTGAAAATATGCGTGGGCCAAGAGAATGGAAATGTTGTTTTTTTGGAACAGCTAGTCGTGCTTGTGCTTACCTTGAACTTATTTTCGTAAGAAATCCACACTTGGTCCGAACTCGGGGTCCTGATCACTCTTGATGACATCATCATGGAGGAAATGACCAATGCTTCGTGGCATGCCATACCAGATTTGATGACCTAGTGCTCTCATCGATGCATGTTACCCTGGACTTAATGTAAAAGTGTACCGGAAAATTCCCTGCAAAGAGAAAAAAAAATTGAATCGAAAAACAGTATTTTACATGTAAGAAAACTGGTTATTCCCAGTGAATTTCAATAGATAAAAACTCAGAATAATGAAATTATGGAAGATGCACATTAGAAAGCAATGGGATTAAATGATGCACCAGCATCAAAGAGATTTTATTATATGGGACTTTATGGCACGAGTCTCTTAGTGACAAAATCTCAAGAGTCTATTATGATATTCCACTATATTAAGAATATTCTCAACAAGATGTATAATATCCAATTGAAATGATAATAGATTTCACCATAACATCATAAGCAATGGGATCGCATATAATGATGCTTTTCACTAGGAATCCTGATCTAGAAATGTCAGCCTGATTCTGAATTAAATAATTTATGAAATTTGCAAGCATGGTCTCACTAAATTAATATTAATAAATGTTGGTAAAGGATACAACAACAATATTTGGTAAATAACCACAAATATCTTATAGAAAATGTGCCATCAGTATAAGTTTGTTGGTGTTTTCTGTAAACTTATATTATCACCATCAATAATTGATCTGTTTTTTAGAATACCATGTTTTCTTATATATATAATTGATCATTAAGATTTTTAAGCACTATTACGAAATGCAAGTCCAATTTAACGTTTTGTTAATTTGCGTAGGCCGTATTACATGTATATTATAGAGTAGCCTATAATAAAGCAGTGGTCCATTTATATTTAATTGCATCTGGGCACCAAAATGCAGAAACAAATCCTATATCCCGAAAAAAAAATGCTGAAACAAGTCCTATTATATCCCGAAAAAATGAGATTACTATAGGTCGAGAAATATACAAGATCTTTCCGGTACTCCTCAAATCAAGGTAAAGTGCAATTAACCAGAGTTTTTCACCTCTATAAACTCTTTAAGTCTTACACTTAGATTACGAGTTGCATAAATCGATCGTAAATCAGTTAAAATCTAGTTTAGAAGTACGACACTCGAAGTACGTTAATGATGGCTCCCTTACAAATTGGCATGCAAAAACTCAGGTTCCACTAATTTATACATGGATAATTATGTCGCCATGATTACGTTTTTGTAGTTAACAGCCTTCCTTAATCTGTTTGGCAGATTAAAGGCAATAAACCCTTAATCGGCACATAAATAAAAGTTACCTTTTCCTGATAATTTCTTCAAATTCGAGTTGTTCGCAATTTCAAAAGAAATTCAACAGCGTTTTTGTCAAATACGAAGATAAAAAGTTGAAATGGAACATTCTTACATACACTTGTATGCCGTGGGTAGCAAGCACATTAGCATTTTATTACATGCCATTATATGACGTTGTTCCGTTTGAATGGAGTGGAAAATCGTATGGGAAAATCCCAGCACGGGCCAGACGTTGCATACATTGTCCAAATCGTCTTGTGACAGTTATCATTGCATGTAAATGGGTTAGCGAGACGCTTACAAATAGCAGGATAATACACCTATTACGAGCATCAAAATATCAAATATGAAACAAATACCAGGTGGAGAATTTGGATAAAAATAGGAAAAAAAATATCAGGTCCGGGTGGTCGAAAAATCGTTATGCATATAAACAAAATTCCCAAAGAAAATAGAAATTCCAACTACGTGTACGCCGTCAACATATTATTCAATTATGTAATTTATATGTGAATATAAACAAGGTCTCAATGTAAGTTTCAATGGCATGGAATTTTTCAAGCGTGTCTGGAATATATAAACTAAAACTGTATACTGTACATGCTGTGCATCAATCAAACCATTGAGAAGGTGAATGATATAAAAGAACTGACGTATCCCGAAAGGAATCTGAAGATTCCAAATTATTAAATAACGAGAAATGTTAGCCCAGGTCACGAATTTTATCTTGAAATAGACGAAATAAAAAATTGGACAATTTTTTGGTAAGACAGACCACGTACAGTGTGTGACCACGCCAAATTTAGAGGGGAAAAAATTGTGCATACCTGATATAAAAGTAACAGCAATGTACAAATGTATTTTGAATTACAATTGATGGTGACATTTAAATGAAGCGCCGCTACGATATCACGTGTTCAGAGGTTCAAAACATGATCCGTTGTTTCAATACGACTGGTGCATTCAGCTTCTAAAATTCAACCACGTCAAAACGTGTTTAAGAATCGATATTAATCTGCTGAATAATTTTAAGGATCTGATTTTCGTTATAGAAATTAAAAACTAAATCATACCAAAGTAGCACTCAGTATTGGACCTCGATTAGCTGAATATTGGAGCAATATTGGTTACTAGTAAATATACGCTTTTATTTTGCATATTGGTTCAGTTACATATTGATAACATAAAAGAACCACTTTTTGGCCTAAATCTATTCCAATAGACATGTAGGTCCATTTATTGTAATCCATATATATGTTAACTCTGCAATATTGAGAGCATCTTGGGTATAGCTATTTGTACAGTGCATGTATACTGTATAAGGGCTTTCTATTAATGATCATTACATGTGTTTTGATTCTTGGTACCCACCCTTTCATAAATAAAGTTTTAAACATAATTTGATTGAAACTGATATGATATCGATTAAGACAAAAGAAAATCACAAGGTCAATTATATCAATCAATAGTTAGTAGACCGTGCATGGGCTCAGCCTGCCTGGTCATGGGAGTGTTATTCGAGCATTTTTTTGTTGGGATGTATGTTGTTTATTTGTGTTTGTTGTGTTGATACTTACGGTATTAGATGTTATCTATTATCTT
>JAQGCC010004464.1:0-13102 GCA_034698905.1 Xestoiulus laeticollis | reverse complement strand
GTCGTTAAAAAATGCATAACTGTATAGTTTATTGCTGATACATGGGCTCATGTGTTATGGGCAGTGGGTCGCTAGTATGCAATAAGGTTACCAGATAGCGCGCTAATGTCCATTCGTTGAGCCCATTGTTAATGTCCAATTGACCAACTTGTCCTGAGAATAGTGCAATTCCCCTGCATCTGAGAGGCGTGTTTCAGTTTGTCCAATTGCTGTGACAATGGGGTATAGATAAGCAGATGTCTTTTCGTGTCAAGACAGTTGTATTATATGTCGGGTCACTTATACACTACTTGAAATAGGAATTTACTTTTGCCCCATCCTTTTTGAATAGTCACAATGTACATGAATTTGTAAAGTTTTATTGCTTTATTGCGTTTTTGATTGCAATTTTTAAAGTCATACATATATACGTGCTGTTTCATATAAAAATCAGGGTATAGGTCATCTGAATGAAATAATTACATGTATAGGCTACATCTTTTTAGTCAGATCCACAAATATTACGACTTTTCACATAAGACAGTTTTAAGACATTTTCATTGTTTAGTGTCTTAAAAACATAGAATACTATGCATTGTGCGCAATCGTGCAGTGAACATTTGAGGGTCGTATATAACAACAAATTGCTAAAATGTATATAATACACATTTTAATACATGTAACATGTACTTACTTGTATTAATACACATTTTAGCAATTTTTGGTAAACGACCCTCAAATGTTCGCGATACACCAATACACACAACGTATATCACTGTAAATTTACGATTATCAGTATACTTGAATTACCGACAGATTTTTGCCCTATTATCCCGTATTTAGACTGCATGCATCCTCTCAAGTGTATCAAATACAATGAACTCTTAAAACTTAAAGACGGTTACAAATGAATCTCAAATCGTTACTTAATTTGCGCAGCACAATAATATAAAGCAATTAGATCCTCTCGTCAAGGACGAAAGACAGCTTTCCAAATATAAAACATGCTGACAGAATGACAACAGAATGACTGATCTGATAATGTTGCGTACTTGTTTAAACACTATTGTATTTATCTTTACAGATGTTTAGTTTGGTTTCATAAAAAAATTAGATAGCCTATATACTCAATTGTCGTTGGAAAAACATTTTTAAAAAAAAAAAAAAAGAAAACGCCATATATGAAGTTATACATTTACAAAAAAAAAGTCGATCCTCATCAAAAAAAAAAAATTGTAATGTATTGTTAATTTTAGGTTTATTTACAAATTTTACATTAAAGTATAAACCATGCATTACAAATTATGTCCATGGATATCACAGCAAAACATGCTGTGTGGGTTGATTTCCTCAATTTGTACAAAAGGCAGGTAAGAGAGAATCGCCATGGGAGGGAACCGGAATCGTCACAGGAACACGTTACTTAAACCATGATGAAGACCCGAGAAAAGGATTCCCCTTAAAAAAAGAGGGCTAACCTCCCGAATGAAAAATGGCCGTCAGTCCTCTCCAGTCCCATAAAAACCCGCTTTTCCAACAAACTTCACGCATAATCGAACAAATATAGCAACTGCCAAGTGGCACGTTAGAAAACGATGTATTTTACTCCGTTTTATAACAGACATTATTACTCAAGCATCCATTTTCGAGAGGAAAACAGGAGAGGGGAGCAAGGGGTCGAAACAGATAAGATCCCAGCGTGCAAAAAAGCAGCAGCAGCAGCAACAACATAGGCCTACGACACAAACGAACAAGATGATGAAGAAGAAGAAAAAACCGTTCAGCTTGGCTACACAAGAGATTTATTTGTAAACTGCATTTGCATCAAAACGATAAAAAGATAAAAATAAATAGCGTTGAGGGGAGCGGAATGCGCCTAGGAGCGACGTAGGAGAACGAAAAGGGAAATCCCACACCTGCTTACCCACCACTCTCGCAAATTAAGTAATTTATATATAGCAAAAGCGATCGGTGGATTAATTGGGACACATTTAAAAAACTCAATCGAGCACATGATCAAATTCGCTAACTATACAGTATATGTGGACGTACTAGCTATTACGAATTTCATCTTGTCCACATAATTCCACATATGGACAAATGCCTGATTATACAGTAGTATACGGAGGATCGAGGTCTTAAAGCATCCGGTGTAATATAATATCCTGTCTTAAAGCATAAAATGGACTGGTCACGACTTATGACCCATGCATGTTACAATAAACCTGTCTGAAAGTCTATTTTTCACTGGTCTCTACAGCATACTTTTAAACAGGTTCTTTACTACATGCATGGTTATTGGTATTCGTGCTTAAAATTCCAACGTTATATTAGATCAGTGCACTTGACCCACATTATATTACGGATGTGTTGAATGAGATAGAGATGCACGAATAGACTTTAAATTTAAATCCTCACATATACTAACAAATTTTTAATTATAAACACTCGCGCCTGTAACACCATTTGGATGTAAAATACAATCATACATGTATATATGGTGTTCAATATTTGAAATGTATAAACCCCCAGCATGGATTGGAACACGTTCAAATAAAACACAATGCGTTACTCGTTTAGAACACTCGACAGTTAGAAATGATGTATAAACATAAATTAAACTTCAAAAAATGCCAAACAATCATACATATATACGAGTTCATAAAAAAATTAAAAACGAATTTGGAGTGTTGTAGATCAAAAAATTTCTAATAAATTGTCACGCAGGCCTACATGTATTTAAGCAAGATTTAAATTGAAAACTGCTTCCTGAAATCGAAAAATTTGACAACGACGCTTCACCCAACGCCAAAACGAAATAAGTCTCCATTACTTGTGCATGTCTAATTAAGATTGAAAAAAAAATTGGGAAAAAAAAAAGACAAAACAGGACGTGAGGTCCATTCAAAAATCCAAAAATACCAAAACTGGTGCCGAATTCTGGCAGTTATTCAAAAGTTGTGACTTGCCTATCCAATAAGTTTTTTTTTTTCTGTTCGAGAATGACGTCATCTAGCAATTAGTAGTTAATACACGGCGTTTGGGCAACACGACCAGGAAGTGAAATACAGTGTATTAAAGTTGATAAAAATATACAATGTATATGTACTTAGTTTCCGTAAATTTAGCTGTATTTGGCCCTCTAATAACAATGATTTAGTCATAAATGTGTAACAGCTTTAAAGATAAATTTTCGATCAGGTTTCTTCAGTTAAGTGTTTTTCACACGTCTTTCATGCATCCTGTAATACAGGGTGGCTCAGAAATGCGCCATATTCCTCGAAATTTCGTAATTCAACCTATAGATTTTACAGGTTTTGGTGTATACGCTGAAATTTGTGCAAAATGGTTGGAACCAGTTTATTTCCAGGGTTTTTGGGGACACCTTTGTGGAGCATGAAGTCTGCAGTGAGACAACCACCAAACTTCTGATGAAACAGAAACGGGGATGACGTCACGGGTGCCCAGAAGTTGGATTGCACCCTCTACGCGTGAATACGTGAACGCCAAATAAGAGTTTTGACTTTTACAATTTCTATTTCGTACGTTAGTTATTAGTCTAACAAGGTCGCGTCTAACTTATTATTAAATAAATAAGCAAACTCTATTGCATCTTATTAGAAACGATAAATTAGACGTGTTATGACACGCCGTTAACATCAACAAACAAAATAAAAAAGCTAACCAAACAAAAGATGAATTAGATGTGAATGCAATTTTTTAAAGTTGATTGGAGAAACTGGTTTCGATATCGGTTCAGTGCGTGCGCCCACTAAGTGGCCTCTCCAGACTTCATGAACCGCCCTCATAAATATGCATATGATCGTTAGATGTTATCTGCATTTCTATTTTTTTGTTCCTATTTAATAAAACAACGACTAAGCTGGCTACTGCTGAAATAAATATAACAAGGTGTCTTTCCCTGGTCGGAGGTCTGGTCAAACCCAATTAGCATTGTTTGTCCATAATATTCATTCTCTTCTTGATTAAGTCGATGTTATATTCACTGACTTTACCTTAATTATACGATACTTTCAACTACAATGCTACTATTTAGAGACTGATAGGACTGAAACAACTTAAAGATTCCCATCTCCAATGTCCTCGCTGTGGCCCTCCAACAGGAGTTCCGGGCAATTAGCGTTGCAATCACGGCCAAATGCGGACTCCGCCGGTGTCACGAACCGGGGTTCAGAACCCGACCCTCGAAACAAAAACCACGTGATTTGGGGTTCAAAAACCCATGGAAAAAAACGCTACTTTTTTGTGGACGTGGACAGGAAACATCTGCAGGAAGCATCCTCGCTTCATGTAGCTAACCAGCGGGGTCACTGTGGGGTCACCGAATGGGGCCGTAAACACAACAAACGGGATTCGGATTTCAATCAAACACGATCGTCAGCATCTCGCTGTCAAAGGTCAAGTGGCACCAAGAGTATAGGATCAGCGGCCTTAACAAAATGGCGGTGGGATTATAATGAAATTCGAGTCCAAACAGCGGAAGAGGACATAATCGCTACTAGGAAATTAACAATTAAGTGGTTATGACATCATCACAACCAGGATGACGCGTGTCAACACGTTCCAGATGATGAAGGCAGTATACCCGCAAATAAAAACGCAGCATGCAGCTATAAGGTGAAAATCCAAGGTTTACTAACCACGGGTTAAAATATAACTCCAGGTTAGCCTTATGTGTTGCACCAATTAACCATTGATAAAGCCAGCGTTCCAAAACGTCACAAACGTGGTATAAAACTTTAAGAACACCCCCTGGTGGAATCATAAGGCTGGCTGCCGCGAGGCGCTAAACAGCCACAGTGTATCCGAACGTGCAAATAGTTGGCAAGTGTTAAGTATTTATTGCACATGTTTTACACGCGAGAGTGCAAACTGGAAAAGTCGTGGGTGAGGGGGGAACCGAGCTAGGGTGCAGGAAGGGGGCGCTATTTTTACGAAGGGAACATAGGTCCGAGGAATTTCTTGGCGTTGGGTCGCACAGTGCCATGGAAAAGCGTGCATCTCCGCGGCGCTCAGGAGGTGAAAACCGTGGCACAAAAAAATGGTTACACCTGGTTCACGATTCCATCGTGGGTGGCAAACCCTACTCGCCACGTCAATTTCGGTAGTGTGCACACAACATCACGCACCCCCTAGCTCCTAAATGCTAGCCTCTTGTAATTGAAAATACAGCTTCCTAATAGAAGGTTTGCTTTTACCCCTCGAAACGTGGTGGAGGGTATTTTATGGAAATCCCTATAGCTGATACCATATCAAACCGAATAATTAAGGTATACATGTAACAAGGACGTTTCATAAAGCGACAAATCAAGCTAAGAATAAGATCAATATGACGCACTGACGAGCAAGGGACGGTCATAAATGACACATGCTGATCAATAGGCATTCATAAGTACACTTTCTCCCGCCAGATGAGGATATATTTGATCCCCAGAAGACACTTAAAAAACACGCCTTTAGACGTCACGGTTCAGAAACTCGTTTTCCATTGTAGGTTGCAGCATGAAATATTCATCGCGAATTTTCTGCCGCCAGGGGATATGAGGCAATGTTTTTAGTGGGCTTGGGAGTGCACAAAAGATGGGAGGGTTAATGGTCATTTATCACTTGTTAGGGTGACAGGTCAACTTTTCCACCATATTAAGAGAGTAGACCGGCTCAACTGTGCACTTGCGAGTGGCATCAATCAACGGAAAACCCGCTCGGGATTAAAAAAAAATAAATAAACAAAAATGGCGGCTGTATGCGTGGCTCGTACATTATATACATTACAGTGGTGATGAAAAGTTAACCAACTAATTTTTCCGAGTAATCCACTGTAGTGTCTCTATTATCCGGAATGCAGTGTATTATCAGCAATATGGCACAGGCGGAAGTGAATACATAAAACTACCCAACAGTCTAACTGAGACAATGTGTTCTTCTTAAGAAAAGAAAAAAATTAATTTAAACATGCAAAATGGGTCGGAAGCAACTTTTGCGAACAAAAGGCGATCAGTCAAGAAAATAAATTCGTTTTCTTATCGCACGCCTTGTTGAACATATGGTTCGCCAGCATTTCGCATATGCATTCTTAACGCCATGAACACACATTTTTATTTCACCAGTCAACATCAACAAACAGAAGAATTTCGTATGAAAAACGATCGTTTAGCCCTAAATGTTTATAAGCGTTGGCCTACATTTATGAGACTAATCTCGAGCTCCACGTACAGTACTTTCGTGCACATCTTATTGCTCCACTTAACATAGCGGTGGCTACGTGTCACGTTTAATCCCGGGTTTGGTTCCTTATCGATCCCCGGATTTCACAAACGAAATAATACGTCCATTCACGAATGGACCCCGTTTTAAGCAAAATAAAATTCGGACAAATTTACGGAAGTAATAAGCGGACAGGTTGTTCGGTTTCCAACCAATTACCATTTACGGATTCATACGCTTTGGATAGAACCAAGTGTTGAAGCCTGTTCGAACCGCGATTGATTTGGGCGACATCCGAATCGTTCCGTCCACTATATATGGAAGCACTCCGGAAACGGCAGCGACATTGCGCTGCGTTTTGCATATACGTGCTGCGCGTCACGCAATGCTCGTTGTTTGCGAGTCAATTTGTTTATTGATTCACCAGTGCATTAAGAGCCCATTATCTCCAATTTGCAAAATTTGCTTAGACGGAAATTTTGTTGCGATTTCAAATGAGTGTGTGGCGCTGACGAGATGTTTCGAAAATTCCTCCCAAAACCATTTGTTCAATGCGTTTTATCGAACGCGATTGAAGCTAGGAGAGAGGAACACGCGAGAGCAAGGTCATTAAAACGAGAAAATAAATACACCATATACAATTGTACAGCTGATTCATTCAATTCTTCGCCTTTTCCCTTGTCTTAAAGGGGAAACATTGAGATTGCCTGGTCTACATGTAACATTTTGTCGTCAGTTATGCATGATCATGACGACAAAACAATAACTGAAACAGGATTTAAATCTGGTCTGTATACAATTTTATGATGTCAGTGATCGTTTTGTCGTCATTTTGTCATCATGATAAAGCAAGGCTGCATGACAATAAAATGTTACGTGTAGACCAGGCCTTTAATCTATATGGAGCAACATATTTGGCTGAGAAAAAATTTCTTCACCAATAATTATGTAAATAAACACTTGGAAACAAAGATTCAATAATTATAATTTCCGCGGTCCCAATCTACACCAAAAACCAGCGAATAGCACAAGCCATTGGGACCAAACCAAGAGTTGTGCTATACACACCGTGCCGACTGAATTTTCGCTACTTTTAGGTTTCAAAACATTCTAATCACAACAGTTTCAAAAAGATTCCACAGTTTGGAAAAAATCATTACAACACTTTAATCCAAAAATCGTCACCATGCAGATACATTAATGTTATGAGGTTGCTACGACAAACCTCTTTATATAAATTGCAATTTTTTAACTTTTTCATCGAATCCCTTCTATATACACAATCCTCACCAGATGGCGTTCAAATTGCCAATAGCCCGACCCCTATTAATCCCCCAGCAGGCAGCTGTCAAATGGACATTTTTGAAAATCTCAACAATGGCAGGCTCGTCAACAATAATCAAACCTTGATGCCACCAGTCAGCACTATTCGTGCTCAGAAAAATCGAGGAACCAACCTTGATTGTAATCGTGGAGCATAAAAAACACCTTTAAAGCGTTAATTTACGATTTTGATAAGAGTAGCTCCATTGAGGCGATCAAACGTGACATTAGAAAGGTAATCAAAGCAAAAGCTGCGGTCACTCCGAGGCGTTAAAAAGTACTCCCTGTAACGTATCAAACACCTGCTGCTTACGCTGGATTGGCTTAATGCCCGTTTAATAACGCATACGCGCAAATAATAATATATGATTTTTTTTAAAACCAGCAACGTGATTCAATATGTTGATATGATAACAATATGGGCTCGCCCCAGTAGCGCACCACCAGTCGTAAACAATTTACATTTACCCAAGGCTTTACCATCGCACCATAGAGCATCGCCTAAAACTTAATATAGGCGAACAAGTATACAGCTTTCAGTCAACAAGCATTAAGATGTTACGTCCACAATACTTGAAACTATGTTGAAATTAATCAACACATTAATAAATCAAGGCATTTCGAACGATTCCCATCGATCTCATGGCCCATTCAGCCTCATGATTCAGGTGGCCTATATGAATGGCAATTAAAGCAGCGCCTGTGAGGCTTTGAATGTCATGTGTGAATGTTATGTAAAATATTCGCTGGTTTGACACAGTGCTTCAATGCATTCTGTTTTACACCAAAGATAGCTCAAGCTCAAGTCAAGACTATTTCTTCAAACATACAATATTCTTTGCAGGAGAAATTAGATTTAAATCTACGGTTTTTAGGGTTACCACATGAAATGAGATTTTCAACTTCCTTGAACACTAAAAATTCTAATAAAATGACGAAATATTGTTGAGCAAAGATGAGGATTTAGAACATAACTTACAGAATTCTGCAAAAGGACCTTGACTTAAAATCTTCGTATATCACACACTAATATTATAAAGGTAGGCTAGTGTTATATACGATATTAAAACTGAATACTAGTGCCATGAAACAGTTGTACAAGTAAAAAAAAATATTTTGGTTAAAAAACGTATGGCAAACAAATGTAATTTTTATAAAATGATGCTAAAATCCCAATTTAACATAGATATGTGCATGTACCTGGAATAATAAGCTAGGAAAAGTGGTTCATTTTGTAAAAGTCAGGGGGAATGCAATTATTACATGTTTTCACAAGAGGTGATGTGCCATTTGTGATAACTAATAACTGGTAAAGTGAAAACAAATTATGGTATGTATACAATATATAAAAGTCACTTTCCATGTCCTTTCCCCCATGTCTATCCAATTTTCCTGACAAATCTAGGTTTTCGAGCTGTGTATACATGAACGTACATGTATTTAGGAATCCTGATCTTCATTCCAACCGAGTGCTTCGAAATGAACCAATGAGATGCTCGTGTGAACGTGGCCGTAAGGGGGCGCTGTTCAGTCGCGTGGAAACAGTGCGATTGGATCATGAGGATCATTCTAACGGGCTGAAAATGAAAATTTTGCGCATAATGCAACGCATAAAGCGAAGGCATGCACTGAAACAAAGGGGAAGAACTGTTATGACTAAAGATTTAAAAGGCAAAATTTAAAAACGAGGGTAAAAAAGCGAAAAATGAACACTGCAACGCCATAATCTCGGCATGCCTCACCCAGCACACACATTCATTTAAAGAGGAAAATTTGCATCGAACGCATAATGCATTCCACGCGATATTAGGCCCGCAGTGGGAGCAGATGAAAACGTGAAATATTAACGACGGCACTATCCCTAAGCGCGTCTGCATCACTGCGTCTTACATCCTTTGCATATTCAAGCATTCTTAAGCCGAAATTAATATGTGCGCGGGTTGGCTTTGAAACCCGGCTTCGAACGTCACCTGGGGAATTATTGTACTAGGATTTGGTATTAATCTGCTTGAAGGCTTTACAAGAACGTCAACTAAAACAATTCTCAAACACCGAAGATCGGCCCGTTCAAAACTTTAAAAAAAAGACAATTTATGCCACGAGTGAATGATTGAGCGATCATATTGCTTATACACATGAGCAAATATATATATTACCATGAAATATGTATTGTTCCAAATGCGACACACCGATTTGTCAACAAAATGGGCATTCTCTACAAATAGCGAAGCAAATTTGTATACGATGTCTTGGTTTAAAATAATAGGTTTCAGTGTTACAATGTTTACTCAAACATACATTGTAATCATGCAGTACTAATTTATTTTCATCATTAAAATATATTAAACAGGGTACCTTCAGAAAAAAATGTTCAACTTCCTTGACCATGCACATTAACCAACAAAAAATATTAAATATTTCAAAGTAAACAATTGCCTATATATATATATATACATACATGTAAGTGTAAACAAAAATTCCAATAAGCACCAGTAAATTCTGATTATTTTTTTTTAAATTCAGATTAATTTGTAGTACATGTATGTGTTAATTAGATAAAGGCCAGACATAGCCTACAGCATATACTCTTTACATAACTTTGAAATTAAGAAAAATGTTTTCTTGAATTTTGGGAATGGGATAGCTGGGGGCCGTGATGTTGGCCAGAAGATCAATTTTCTGAATGATTCGCTGCTTTAAAAAAAAAAAAGGTTGAACGCCCCTGCAGGTCTGCATGGACTTATTAAAGCATTAATGGCAACATAAATGCTCGAGGTCAGCATCACAGACTTGACTTGGCCTGGATGAAAAAGCAAACCAGCTATTGATTAAGTGCACCCTCGCCGATATCGACGTGTGCAGCTTGCATTCAAGTCGCGCCTTCAATCTTATCAAAACCCGTTCAGATAAAATAATTTCATAACATCCCTTTTACACTTTGCAACAACACCTTATCTCCTAACGTTGTGCATACAGAAATTCAGCTTCTAGGGGTTTGTGGGTCTTACACAAAGCAGGGATAGGTTGAATGGTAGGAAACAACACAGATGGCGCTTGTGGTGGAGAATCTACTTCAGCGCCCCCCAGGAAGAACATTCATTACATTTAGAAGATGGATATAACCATATATGCATCTGTGAATAGGAAATGGTAGCATTGATGGTCAGGTTATAACACCTCCTTAAGGGGCATCACTTTCAAGGAAATGCCAAAATTCGGTTCAGGTATACAAGACGTCAGTTTCCCGGCCATCTATACGCGCAGCTTTTAATCCGAATAGTTTATTGCGTCTATTAAGAGGTTCTTAAATGAAAATGTTGTCAACACCCAACGACAGAAAATTAAAAGTGGGGGATATAATGTCGTCGGAGCCAGATGGGAAATTCCCCTGGAAATTTGCCAGCAGGGGGGATGGGGGGAGTAAAACGGATGCGTAGGGCAAAATCCGTGGATTTCTCTCGGAACCGTTGTCGCTTTTTAAACAAGCTAGGGAAGAGGAAAATTTCCAAAACGAACCGCAGAAATTAGGTCTTAATAAAACGTTGGTAATGTTGGAAATTAGGGCTCTTTTGTATGAGTAGGGGTGGGGATATTCCGCATTTTCTCGCAGTTCCACACCCACAGAACGAGACAAGCTTTCTGCGACGAAAACTATAATACTAATAATAACAACAATAATCTCAGTAGCTATCAGTAGCTCATTATGAGTCAGATTTATGCCGTTTGCGGAACAACAAAATATTCCGTTTTGCATTGCATATAAACCGTTCAGAATAACATTCACCAATTCATTAGGAGAAATAAAATTTGGACAAATTTACGGAAGCTCAGATAGGAATTCGTCAAACGAGACAATTATAAAACAGCATTCCTTATAAACTTATCTCTGTAAACAATAACTCGTCCACATGCAGATCTAATTCATGAGCACCCCATAAACTGTACCTAACTTAATGGGCATTCCAGGTTAATTAATCACCATAGTGACGTTTTCTATTTTGTTAATTATTTTACACATTTTGGCGAGCCTAATTTACTTTTAGAAATACAAAACTATGCAAGCAATTCATGATTATGTCCTGAAAATTCTGCACTGGCTTAAGGTATTTTGGTTTCTTGTCATCTGAAACCATTTCATTGGGCAAGCATACAGAAATTACTTAGTAGCAACACTTGCTATGGCAGATGACGTCACGTACACGTGCCGTATTAACCGCATCAACATCCATGACATTGGACTTGCATAAACGAGCCCTTGTTTAATGTCATGGTTTGACTAATGATAGTAGTGTCAACAAAATGTAAATTAAGCTTATTAAGCAACTGGCCCATGCAAATAAATTTACAATGTTGATGCAAATGTTGCCTTTATTTATTTTTTGTGGCCGAAAATATTTTGTTTAAAAACTTAAAAATTTATCTTTATTATTGAAGAATTGTTTTCTCAATTTTGGTAGACAATATCATATCTTTTTCCAGTTTTAGATTAACGATTTCGCATATTTTTTTATAAAATAGGTTGGAAATTTCTCCTTAATTTCCAGCAAACTCACTATCCTGTATATAAACGATTGCTTTTTCAGTCAAAGCATTTAATAAATACATGTATGTAGATTATTATGGTTATTACATGTACGTCTTACTTGTCGTAAATCCGGATACAACGATCCCACTTTATAGAATTGAACGACTTGAAGATCGTTATAAGAGAATCCCACTACAATTTACTACGAATGGCTTGTCATTTCCGGAACAACGTAAACTTATCTTAAGCCCACTTCAGCTTTAATCAAATCGATTTTTCAATTCAGCGAAAAACTGCTGGTGGACGTTAATCACACAACGAGACACATAATTTAGCGATAATTTTACAACCAACTTAAACCATATAGTACAAACGGGCGATGGAATGGAATGACAGAGGTTACTATGTTCGCGTGTAACTTATAATATAAGCAGTGCAAAATGCCCATGACCACCAGTTCGATTCAAATCAGTACCCTATATCACTGTCAGCCAGCATATCAATACAATGGTGGTGTAATCCATATGCCTAAAAACGTATTCTAGAACTGGAGTAATTTCTGCGGATAGTTGACATGGATAAAAACCTTTCAATCTGACATGACATGGTATAATGTCAGGAACAAAAGCTCGTCTTATACGTGAAATCCATAAAAGCAATGCCGCTAAGCAACTCGGGCATTTCCCACCGTATATATAGGGCTCGGGAATTTGCAATTACCTAATTGCAAAAGATTTAAACGCTCGTTAAATTGTCACGTAGCCATAGAAATACCCTGGGTGCACCATAAAAAAGAAATCACTTTTTTTGTCGACGCCAATATACTCGCTAGTGAGTGCCGTACTTGATCACGCGTTAAAACGAGCAACTCTCGAGAGGCCACGAGATCCTACAAATTCTTCGCGATATTTATCCTAATTGTTATATCTGAATTAAAAATAAAAAAAAATAATTAATATTATAAAGTTTTTAATTATTAAGGGTACTCAGACAACTGTGCAAGTAAAAATTTTAGAGTTTTATGAGGTTTGAGCATTGACCTCGTGCATG
>JAQGCC010004463.1:0-13104 GCA_034698905.1 Xestoiulus laeticollis | reverse complement strand
TTATTTTTAGGAAAACAAGTTCATTTTTTGTTGAAAACGAGCTTATATTTAAGAAAACTAGTTAATTTTTAGGAAAACAAGCTCATGTTTAGGAAAAAAAGTTTGTTTTCATGAAAAACAAGTTTATTTTTAGCAAAAGAAATTAAATTTTAAGAAAACAAGTTCAAATTTAGAAAAAAACAAGCTCATTTTTAAGAAAACAAATTTTTGAAAAAGCACGAGTTTAAGTGCCCATTTTCCCCTTTCGACCTCTGACCTCTGACACTCACGTAATATTGTCCAGCGCTGGCGTACAAGCAAGTTGCGTCGAAATAGAGCATGTTGTCCACTGCGGCTCTCTTCTGGGGGTCCTTCGGGTACAAACAATCGTCTTTGCCATATTTCTGCACCAAATAGCCCATGATGGCACGGCTGTAATTGAAAAGGTCAAAGGTCATCATATCTCAATTGGTCCTTGAGGGTTTTATTTGAAATATCTTAGGTCCATAATTTACCTTTCCCAGATATGGAAGCCGTTATCATCCATGGTCGGAATCGTATGAGTCGGATTCATCTGAAATTAAAAGTCATTTAAGGTCATAGGTTATTGACCTTTGACCCTTAGCAATATTTCCTTTACAAATAATGCCACAAATACCTTCATGTAGGATTCACTCCTGTGTTCCTTCTTTTGCATGTCCACGGCCCTTTCTTCGATGTCCACTCCTATGGCCTTTGCGGTTAGCAGAACCGCGCGGTAAGGAGGACTCGCGGAAGCGCCGTATAACACGATAGGCATTGTTAATGCTGTAACAATAACGAAATAGCGATCATTAACCACATTAGAACCACATTAAACCTGCCTCCAACCACAAAAAAACACATCTTCCACACGTACATGTATTGTGGCCATTACAAAACTGCTATAACCACACAAGAGCCACACTGAACTTTGGACTAACCACATGGAACCCATATGCCACTGTAACCACACAAAAACCACACTAATCTTTGGCCTAACCACACAAGAACCACACTAAACTTTGGCGTAACCACATGGAACCCACATGCCCCTCTAACCACACAAGAACCACACTATAACCTTGGCCTATTTGAACCATGCACATAGAATCCGTGCACATGCCCCTCTAACCACGTGGAAGTGGAACCCACATGCCCATTTAACCACACAATAACCACACTAAACTTTGGCCTATCCACACAAGAGCCACGCTAAACTTTGGCCTAACCACATGGGACCGATTTGATCTAACCACACTGCACCCTTCACTATAACTACAAGAACCACACACTTGCCACTATACCAGACACGTACTTCACCACATTCGAACCACACAAGAGCCCCACTAAACCTTTCCTAACCAAATGACATCTTCCTCTAACCACAAAATAGCCACACCTTCTTAATTATAACCACAAATCACAACATTCTATAACCACATAGGAACCACATGTGCACCAGCTTTAGCAACCACACCGACCGCATCCACTTACAAAACTTTGCATTAACCACAGAGCCACACTAAACTTCGGTCTAACCACATTATAACCACAACAGTGGCACTAAATTAACCTTTAATTCGTAACCACAACATCTTCCACTATAACCACAAAATAAACACGCCTTCTTTTAACCACATCGATCCACACCAACGGCTCATTAACATCCTTCAATAACCACCCAGGAGCCACATTGGCTCCACACTAAACCATTCTCAAACCACATGAACTGGTAGGAACCACATTCAGTATATCTTACCACAAAAGCCAACCACACGTACTACACCTTCTATAACCACTTAAAAACAGCACAAAACCATCCTCTAACCACACAGGATCGAAATCACATTAAACCTTTCACTAACCACAATAAATCTTGGTCTAACCACAAATGAGCCACACATTCATTTAACCACAGAAGTGCCACACCCTCCAAAAATGCACACCGCGGTTTCTAATTATTAAATTTAACCACAATCAACACAAAAGCAAAGTCTAATTAATAACCACACAACCACAAGCACATAAAAATGAGACTCAACTTACATTTTGTGGTAAATGTTCCAGAATGTGGTAAAACCGTAAAAGCTGTTTTCTTCCACAAATCAAACAAAAATTACAAAATAGCAAATTGTCTGAACTGAAATGAAGTCTGAAAAAAATAGGGCGTAAAATGACCTTGAACTTTTTTCAAACAACCAATGAGGAGTCAGGAAATTTTCAAGGCTGATTTCATCAAATAACACCATTATAATAATAGCGTTTACTCAGCCGCACATGTAGGAGACGAAATTGCAATCATGACTCAGCACACATTTACAAAAGAAATATAATATGTATACATTTTAGTAATTTGTAAAATGATGTACCGTGAAAATATTAAAAGTTGAAAAGCTGAAAATATTATGGATTAAAATACAAATTTTGTGTATTTTTGTAAATAATTCAATTTATATAAACTATATAAAATCCAACGCTAGCTGCATGTTAATGTATGAAAAGTAAAATTGTAAAATCGAAATTTTAAATAAAATATACCTGAAAAATAAACAAAATTCGCAAATCAAATACGGATAAACTCTCGTCATAAAAACATCCTTTACATTAAATTTGGAAAAACAAACAAGTTCATTTGTTGAACAAAAAGCTTTAATTTGGAAAAAAACATGCTCGTTTTTTGGAACATCAAGTTCGTATTTGGAACAACAAGTTTGTTTTTAGAACATCAAGTTCGTTTTTGGAACAACAGGTTCGTTTTTGGAACAACAAGTTCGTTTTTGGAACAACGAGTTCGTTTTTAGAACAACGAGTTCGGCTTTTGGAAAAACTTGTTTTTGGGAAAACATGCTTGTTTTTAGAACACCGAGTTCACTTTTTGAACAACAAGTTCGTTTTTTGAAAAAAAAAAAAGCATGCTTATTTTTCAAATAAAAAGTTCATCTTTGGAGAAAAAAAAAAAAAAAAAAAAATGTCTATTTTTAGAACAACAAACTTGTGTTTGGAATAACAAGCTCATTTTTGTAACAACAAGTTCGTTTTTAGAAAAACAAGTTCATTTTTGAAAAAATCAATTAACTTGTATCTGAAAAAAAACATGCTCATTTGTAGAACGTTCAGCTCGGCTTTTGGAACAACAAGTTCGTTTTTGGAGCAATTAACTAACTTGTTTTTGGAAAAAAAAACATGCTCATTTTTAGAACAATTAACAAGTCCTTTTTTTTTGTAAAAACGTGCTTATTTTAAAACAACAAGTTCGTTTTTACAACAACAAACTTGTATTGGAAAAAAAAAAAAAACATGCTCATTTTTGGAACAACAAGTTCGTTTTTGGAAAAAAACAAACTTGAATATGAAAAAACATGCTCATTTTTAGAACAGCAATTAGGTTCATTTTTAGAACAACAAGTTCGTTTTTGGAAAAAACAAAACTAGTATTCGGAAAAACAAGCTCATTTTTAGAACAACAAGCTTGTATTTTGTAAAAAAACAAAACTAGTATTTGAAAAAAAAACAAGCTCATTATTAGAACAACAAATTCGTTTTTGAACAACAATTAAGCTTGTATTTGTAAAAAAGATGCTCAAATTTAAAACAACTCTACAAGTTCGTTTTTTGTAAAATGCATGCTCAATTTTTGAACAGCAAGTTCATTGCCAGCTACAATTATTAAGAAATCATTAAAATATATTGTTGAAATATGTTTGAAGATTTATTTGTTGAAAACAGGTTGACAATATCCCTTGAGCATGTCGATTCCTTCTTTGGTGACATCGTCGTAAAAAGTGACTTGATTTTTAATTTTCTTCTCCCATTTTAAGATGTTTTTGAAATCTTTTAAGTCTACATTTAAGGCCTGGATGTAAGAAAGTGCTGAAATCAAAGTGAAATCAGCAATGGTCAAAGTGTCACCCGCTGCAAAAAGCCTTTTCTCCAGGATTTTATCAAAAAAGTCCAGTCTTTCAACAATCGTCGCTTTTTTCGCTGGATCAGGCTCTTTTCCCAAATACATCACAGGTTGCTAAAAAAAACACGTAAACATTTTCAAATTTATAGATTTTTTTTTAAAAGAACCTTTGACCTTTCTCATGACCTTTGACACTTACGGAATATTGGCCGATACTGGCGTACAAGCAAGTTGCGTCGAAATAGAGCATGTTGTCCACTGCGGCTCTCTTCTGGGGGTCCTTCGGGTACAAACAATCGTCTTTGCCATATTGCTGCACCAAATAGCCCATGATGGCACGGCTGAAATTGAAAAGGTCAAAGGTCATTCGCTCTCAATTGGTCCTTGAAAGTCTTGGAAATGTTTTAGGTCTTAAATGCTGTATTTCAAATGTTTTCAGACATGTACGGTGGCCATATTGAAGATATGCTAGAGGTCTAGGGGCCATATTGAAGATGTTAGGGGTCTAGAGGCCATATTGAAGATGCTAGAGGTCTTGGGGCCATATTGAAGATGCTAGAGGTCTTGGGGCCATATTGAAGATGCTAGAGGTCTTGGAGGCCATATTGAAGATACTAGAGGTCTAGGGGCCATATTGAAGATGCTAGAAACCATGGAGCCATATTGAAAATGCTATTGAAAATGTCTAGGGGCCATCTTGGAAATGTTTAAGGTCTTAGATATGCTGTATTTTAAATGTTTTAGGACATGTACGGTGGCCATATTGAAGATGCTAGAGGTCTTAATTGGGACCATATTGATCGATGTTTTTAGATCTAGAGGCCATCTTGTAAACCTTAATCTGTCTTATAGAGGCCATGTTGGAAAACTTATTTAAAAGGTTTGAAGTCTAGGTACAGCCATATTGGAAATATTTTAAGTTGTACTGGAGCCATTTTGGAAACCTTTTTAGGTCTTAGATACTGTATTTAAATGTTTTAGGGCATGTATGGTGGCCATATTGAAGATGTTAATTTATCTGGTGGCCATATTGAAGATGTTAAGATATATCTTGGCGCCATATTGGAAATATATAATTTACCTTTCCCAGATGTAGAAGCCATTGTCGTCCATTGTTGGGACCGTATGAGTTGGATTCATCTAAAATTGAAAGGTCAAAGGTTACAGGGCCTTATGTGACCTTTGGGTCATAGGTCACTAAGGTTAGGGCCCTTAGGGCTATTACCTTGAGGTATTTTTCACTCATGTGTTCCTTTTGTGGCATATCCACAGCCCTTAGCTCGATGTCCAATCCTAGGGCCCTCGCGGTTAGTAGAACCGCGCGGCAAGGCGGACTCGCGGTAAGGCCGTACAATACAACGGGCATTGTTACTGTAAAAATAGAACGAAATTAACCACAGAAGAACCACATCAAGCATTTCCTAACCACATGCATCTTCCATATAACCACAAAAGAACCACACCAATACATTAACCACAAGAATCGAGCCACAAAGATTTAGTGTGGCTAAACCACAAGATGGCCACATATTCTCCCATAACCACAGAAGAGCCACATTTATCCTTTCCATGCAAAGTTTATATAACCACAACCTCTTCTATAATTTCAAAAGAGCCACAACATCCTTTAACCACAAAATATCCACATTTGATCCCAAAAGACATTTTATATACATGTAACCACACAAAACCTTTTTCAAACCACTCTCTTCTCTAACCTTTCCATAACCACAACCTCTTCTAATGTATAACCACAAAATATCCACACTGTCAGAATTAACCTTTTAACCACACAATCAACATTTTCTCTAACCACAAATCCTCATCTAACCACATAAGAGCCACATTTAACCTTTCCATAACCACAACCTCTTTATATTCTATAACCACAATTTTATATAGTCAAACCACTCTTAACCACATTAAACCATTCCATGCACACCTCTATCTAACCACAGAAGAACCACAATTAACTTTTCTTTAACCACAATTAACTTCTTCAAATTGTTTAATAATCTAACCACAAAATATCCACACCATCCCAATTAACCCTGAATTAAACCACACAAAACCTTGGTAAAAACCACAAAACAATCCCTAACCACACAAACCACATCTCACCTCAATCTACTGTATAACCACACCATGCTCTAACCACAAGAACACCACTAAACCTAGCTTCTTAATTCTTACCACAGGAAACACCCTTTAACCACACAAAACCATAGAATATAGCCACACCGATCCTCCAACCACAAAAACACAACAACCTTAATTCTAACCACAAAAACACCACTAAACCTGCTAGCTTCTACTGGCCACACAAAATCCGCACTAAACCTTTGCATAACCACAGGAACCACAACTAAAACCACATAAAAATACTTACATTTTGTGGTAAATGTTCCGGAATGTGGCAAAAGCTGTTTCTTCGTGGCTTCAATTCATACAAAATGGCAATCTGAAAATTAGTGAAAAAAAAAAAAAAAATGTCCTTGAATTTTAAATAACCAATGAGAAGTCAGGGAATTCAAGGATGATTAGATTAAATTTATAGCATAGAAAGCTGTGCAGTTTGATAAATAAAATATATTTAACATACTGTACATGTATGTGCAAGACGACATTTATCATCATGACTCAGCGACAAAATATCGATTTTTAGAAATTAATAATGACTGCCAAAAAAATGTGTTATTACATTAATACAGAAAAGTTAAAAAAAAACACAAAATCCTGTTCAAATTCAAGAAATAATGTCAAGAACTTAAGTAAAATTAAAAATTAGTTTCTGCAACATGACTTGCTTTTCGAAAAAAAACATGCATCACTTATTTTTATAGCAACAAGGACGGTTTTGGAACAACAAGTTCCATTTCAGAACAACAAGTTCGTTTTTGGAACAACAAGTACGGTTTTGGAACAACAAGTACGGTTTTGGAACAACAAGTACGGTTTTGGAACAACAAGTTCGTTTTTGGAACAACAAGTACGGTTTTGGAACAACAAGTTCGTTTTTGGAACAACAAGTTCGTTTTTGGAACAACAAGTACGGTTTTGGAACAACAAGTACGGTTTTGGAACAACAAGTTCGTTTTTGGAACAACAAGTTCGTTTTTAGAACAACAAGTTCGTTTTTAGAACAACAAGTACGGTTTTGGAACAACAAGTACGGTTTTGGAACAACAAGTACGGTTTTGGAACAACAAGTTCGTTTTTGGAACAACAAGTACGGTTTTGGAACAACAAGTTCGTTTTTGGAACAACAAGTTCGTTTTTGGAACAACAAGTACGGTTTTGGAACAACAAGTACGGTTTTGGAACAACAAGTTCGTTTTTAGAACAACAAGTTCGTTTTTGGAACAACAAGTACGGTTTTGGAACAACAAGTTCGTTTTTAGAACAACAAGTTCGTTTTTAGAACAACAAGTTCGTTTTTGGAACAACAAGTTCGTTTTTAGAACAACGAGCTCATTTTTTAGAAAAACAAACTAGTTTTTTGGAAAAACATGCTCGTTTTTAGAACAACAAATTCGTTTTAAAAACAAAACGAGCTTATTTTTAAAAATGTATATTTTTAGAACAACAAAAAAGAATGCTCGTTTTTGGAACAACAAACTTGTTTTTGGAACAAAAAGTTCGTTTTTGAAAAAAAAAAAGCACATTTTTATAACAACAAGTTCATTTTAGATTGAATGTAAAAATTTCATAAAAGTTAAAAAAACTCACCTAAAATCCTCATAAAATGAATGATAAATTGTCAAGTTTTGTCAATTTTAATGCAGAAATCCAATTACACTTATTAAACTATTTTTCAAATTTCTGAAATTAATTGGTCAAAAATTATTTCTTGAATACTGCGAAAAAAGCATTTAGCATTTGGATTCCTTCTTTGTTGACTTGGTCGTAAAAAGTGATTTCCGTCTTAATTTTCTTCTCCCATTTTAAGATGTTTTTGAAATGTTTGTAATCGATGGCCAAAGTGTCCATTGTGTCAATGGCCACAATCAGACTGAAATCTGCAATGGTCAAGCTTTCGCCAGCAGCATAAGGACACTTTTCCAGGATTTTATCGAAAAATCCCAGTCTTTCCAAAATCAGCGTTTTTTGCATGGGATCAGGGTCCTTTCCAAAATACATCACAGGTTGCTGAAATCACACACAAAATTACATTAATAAGACAATAATCGACAATAAGAAAACCATTATTTTACATTTTTACAACCTATAGTTTTATAAATTACGATAGATTCAAAACAGGGTTTTAGAAAAACAAATAGTCTGTTTTTTGGAACAACGAGTTCTCTTTTGTAAAACAAACAAAATCCTATTTGGAACAACAAGTTTGTTTTTAGAACATCAAGTTGGCATTTGGAAAACAAAAACATATTTGGAACAACAAGTTGACATTTAGAACAACGAGTTTGTTTTTGGAACAACAGGTTCGTTTTTTGGAACAACGAGCTCGCATTTGGAACAACAGATTCGTTTATAGAACAACAAGTTCACTTTCGGAACAACAAGGACTTTTTTGGAACAAACATGCTCATTTTTAGAACAACAAAAGTTCGTTTTTGGAATAACAAGTTCATTTTTAGAACAACGAGTTCGCATTTGGAAAAACGAGTTTGTTTTTGAAAAATCAAGCTCATTTTTGGAACAACAAGTTAGTTTTTGAAAAACAAATTCGTATTTGGAACAACAAATCGTTTTTAGAAAAAAACATGCTCGTTTTTTTTGGAATAACAATTTCAATTTTTAGAACAACAAGTTTGCATTTGGAACAACGAGTTCATTTTTAGAACAACAGGCTCGTTTTTGGAACAACAAGTTCGCATTTGGAACAACGAGTTTGTTTTTGGAACTAGTTTTTGGTACAACAAGTTCACTTTTTTCAAGTTCGTTTTTAGAACAACTCTTGGAAAAAAGCTTTTGGAAAAAAAAAACAACATGCTCGTTTTTTTTAGAACAATAAGTTCGTTTTTGAAAAACAACTTCGTATTTAGAACAAATATATTTTTAAGAAAACAAGCTGTTAGTTAGAAAAAACAAAGTTGATTTTTAGCAAATTCCACTAACGTAATATTGGGCGGCACTGGCGTACAAGCAAGTTGCGTCGAAGTAGAGCATGTTGTCCACTTCGGCCCTTTTCTGGGGGTCTTTTGGGTACAAAGCATCATCTTTGCCATATTTCTGAACCAAATAGCCCATGATGGCACGGCTGAAATTGAAAAGGTCAAAGGTCATTAGATCTCAATTGGTCCTTGAAGGTCCTCGAGTGTCTTATTTGAAATATCTTAGGTTCCATTTACCTTTCCCAGATGCGAAACCCGTTATCGTCCATTGTTGGAACCGTATGCGTCGGATTCATCTAAAATTAAAGTCATAGGTTAGGGACCTTTGACCCTTAGCAATATTTCCTTTATAAATACCTTCATGTAGGTTTCACTCCTGTGTTCCTTGTTTTCCATGTCCACGGTCCTTTCTTCGATGTCCACTCCTAGGGCTCTTGCGGTTAGCACAACCGCGCGGTATGGAGGACTCGCGGAAATGCCGTACAACACGATAGGCATGATTACTGTAAAAAAAAGATACTAAATGAGCAGTCTTACCACAGAAGAGCCACACAGGAACCACATAAAAATGCAAGACTTACATTGGGTGGTAAATATGTTCCAATAGCCGCAAGAGAATGTGGCAAAAGCTGTTTTCTCGTACTTGTTCAATCCACGAAATGGTAAAGATTATAAAAAAAAAAAAAAGAGTGCGAGAAATAGCCTGGAGCCTTTAAATAACAACCAATAAGAAGATAGACGAGGAATTTCAAGGATTTTTAACATAAAAAAAAGTACACTGTACGTCATGGAGAAATTTTCATCATGGCCTTACATAAATTTAATTACATTATATTTCATAATTTGTAATGACATGTCAAACATTTAAAGTTGAAATTTCAATTTACACGTACACGTAAGTCAAATGCAAAATTATATTTTAGAAATATACAAACAGAATTACATGAACAATGTATGTTAGAATAAGTAAACGTTTTTTGTAACTTAAAATTAGGTCAAATCAAATATGTGAAGAATTTAGTTTTAAAAAATTAGCATAAATGCCTAATGTATGTAAACACGGAATTGTAAATGTTGAAATACAGGAAATTAATGTCAAAAGTCAAGTCAAAATTGCATTAAAAATTCATTTGAAAAAAAAAAATTATCATAAATTATCACAACTAATTAATAAATGTAATATTTACACTTGTTACACTAAATATTAAAATTTAGGGACGTTTACGACGTTTTAAGCCACAAATTTCGGGCATGTCAAAAATGTGAAAAAAATGTGTGAAAAATATTTAAAATATGTGTACAAGCTCATTTAAAAAAAAACGTTCAAATACATTATGTACACTGTACATGTAAGTGCATTTTAGAACCACAAGCTAGTTTTTAGAACAACAATTTCACTTTTAGAACATCAGCTCGTTTTCATAAAAACAAGTTCGTTTTTAAAACAACAAGTTCGTTTTTGGAACAACAAGCTTATTTTCAGAACAACAAGATTGTTTTTGAAACAACAAGCTCATTTTCATAAAAACAAGTTCATTTTTAAAACAAGTTCAATTTCAGAACAACAAGTTCGTTTTTAGAACAACGAGTTCGTTTTTAGAACAACGAGTTCGTTTTTAGAACAACGAGTTCGTTTTTGGAACAACGAGTTCGTTTTTGGAACAACAAGTTCGTTTTTAGAACAACGAGTTCGTTTGTAGAACAACGAGTTCGTTTTTAGAACAACAAGTTCGTTTTTGGAACAACAAGCTCATTTTCATAAAAACAAGGTCGTTTTTGGAACAACAAATTCGTTTTTAGAACAACAAATTTGTTTTTAGAACAACAAGTTCGTTTTTAGAACAACGAGTTCGTTTTTAGAACAACAAGTTCGTTTTTAGAACAACAAGTGCGTTTTTAAAACAAGTTCAATTTCAGAACAACAAGTTCGTTTTTGGAACAACAAATTCGTTTTTAGAACAACAAATTTGTTTTTAGAACAACAAGTTCGTTTTTAGAACAACAAGTTCGTTTTTAGAACAACAATTTCACTTTTAGAATACGTTCGTTTTTAGAACAAGTTCATCTTCAGAGGAACAAAAATTTCGAAAACTTGGTAATATTATCAATTTATTAACGTTTCAAAAAGCAAAATTTCAAAACTTAACGAAATAATAGAGGGTTTGAGCGCGCCTCCCTTAATGTTCCCTTAATGCTAACCACATTGACAGCACTGTATGTTATTCCAATGCGTTCTCGTTAAGGTAAATCAGTTGACGGGGCATTAAGGGAGGCGTTGCTCAATCCCTCTAATACTTGACGGAATGTGCGGCGATTGAAATTAGTGTGAAATTGCCGCTAATTTGTCATGGCAGAAATTCTTGAAAATCTCGGCTCCTTCCCGATTCACCTCCTCGTAGAACGGAAGTTGCCCTTTGACCTTAGAGATCCAGGCCAAGACGTTCGGAAATCCATCCAGAGGGAATTTTGCGCTTTCGATGGCGGACATTGAAACCACGAGACTTAAGTCCGCGATGGTAAGAACTTGTCCAGCTACGAACTTACGCTTACTCAAAATGGTGTTCAAAAATCCCAAGCGCTCCATCACCGCTGACTTTGCGCTTTCGTCCGGTGCCTTGCCGAGAAACAGAACGGGCCACTGAAACAAAACACGTCTCATTAAGGCTGAACTTTAACCCCTTTCCTTTGGGTCTATTTCTTGACGAGCCCAGCGCGTTTTCTAATTTAAAATTCAGGGGTGATAAAAATTGGTAAAAATACTGCGTTCGTAGATCTAGGGCACATAGACCATGTTTTTTTTTTTTATGAAAATGACCCATTAAATTTTAAATTTAATAAATAAGAATGCATTTTTAATTGGGGATGTCACGTGGCTAAGTCTTCGATGCCACCTGGTGTCAGCGACGGGCGTTTTTAGGAATTTGAATTTTGTTATTAGATCAGCGAATTAATTCAAGCAGTTTAAAGTGTGTATTTTAATTTTAAAAGCATTTTATTTATCCAGCTAAGGGCACAGATAGCATTTATATTAACTCATCTTTAATATTAACTTAATCTATAAATTTTAGAAACGCGACTGTAAATTGCAGGTAGCTTACACCAGGTGGCAGCGAGACCGTGCAAAACACCAGCGAAATTTAAAAAAAAAAACTTAGTTTATTAATTTTAAAAATAAGCGGATATTTTCATAAAAAAAACATGGTCTCTGTGCCCTAGATCTATGAGAACACAATTTATACCAATTTTTTCCCCCCCCAGAATATTAATTAGAAAAGACGCTGGGCTCGTCAAGAAATTTACCCATAGGAAAGCCATAGGAAAAGGGGGTGTTTAGTTAAGCTTTAAGCGGTTTAAGGGTATTATACAGAGGGATAAGGTATTTTTTGTTAAAAATTGACTTACGGCATACTGAATCAAACCCGAGTAAAGCGACGATGCGTCGAAATAGAGCATGTTGTCCACTAAAGCCCTTTTCTTAGGGTCCTTCGGGTACAAACAATCGTCTTTTCCATATTGTTGAACCAAATAACCCATGATGGCACGGCTGAAATTGAAACACTCAAAAGGGTTTTTATTCTCGAAGGCAAAAAGCTGAAATATTTTGATTCTCAGTGAACTATTTTTTAGGTTTTGAGGCCGGTGTTAATGTTAATATTTAGTTAGTTTTACAATGTTTTATATTGGTTAGGAATATTGCTCTGTGCATGTGCCTGTTTTCGTTTATGGAATGAAAGAAAAATGGAACATGTGTAGCAGCACGTGCACGTGCACATGCATTCTCAGCGCGTGAACCATGCAGTCAGCGCGTGCTCGTGTTCCGGAACGAAAGCCTATGGCGCGCACGTGCCAAGCGTTCCAAAAAAAAAAAAAAGTGTTCTAAATTTATATTCCACTTCTGAGATTCGAAAAACGCGATAGTGCTTAATCAGTTCAAAGATATATAAGTTCTTAAGGGGGAACGAAACACCTTTACTATGGGGAAATCGTAGTACGAATACAGCTCCCGTTTTAATTTAAATTTTTAAGAAAAAAAAAAAAGTTGTAAATATTCTTTGAATATTTCTCTACCATTTGTCGTTTTTCTTTTTTTTTTTAATATATTGTCGGGTTTTTTTTTTATAAATT
>JAQGCC010004462.1:0-13104 GCA_034698905.1 Xestoiulus laeticollis | reverse complement strand
ACTGTTCGCACGATGGAGTTTGCAATCGTGACAGAAAAGTCGCGGCTTTATTGGCTCCGTGAGAACGGGGCTTTATTATGCATTTTGACAGCACTGCTCATGAGACATTGCTGTTCTGGTTATAATTTTTTTTTATTTTAAACTTTTTGAAGAACTTACAAATAGTTCTCCGGTATCTACAAACAATGTTTTGAAAGAAGCTGTTTTATGTACAACACTTTTACCTGCAATACTGCAATTGATTTTCGAATAATGCATGTGTTTCGCGAATGCTCGGCACGTGGTCAATTTGGTAGACAATTGACAAGACAACATGAAACAAGCAATTGGAAATGGCCAGAATGGTCGTGATTAGACCACTTATACAAGACGCCAAAGCTTAGATGGTGTTTGTCCATTTCTTCGGGATAGTGTCTTGGGAAGGGACATCCTTCTTGTTGGTGGATGAAAAACTGCCCATAGGAAGATAGGGTGGAGATACCCGACAATATGCCCACCAGAAGAGGTTTCACTGTGCGTGTCGTAGTTGGGTTACATTATAGACGGTGGACCTGCGCATTCTCATTTATTTCAGACAACTAAGTTTGCTGTGAAAGAGCTTCTGTCTTCATGCCAAGGATTTTTTTTGTGCTATTTTTGTATTTTATACGGCCGTAATATAGCGGCTATGGCAGTTGAAGTCACAGAGGATGTCTTGAACTTCTGAAAGGGAATATCAGCGTGGCACCCACAGAAAGAGATGGTTTTCATCATGGGAGGTGAATAGCAATCGATTAGGGCCTAGCATGAGGCACGTATCCATGCTGGGAGGAAGGAACTGAAACGAGCGAAAATAAAGCAGAACTCCTTTGGTTGCTCATTGGCAACTTTCAGAATGAAGACAAGAAGGGATCATAATTGGGTCTCATTGTGCGGCCTAATTACCTATCATTGTTTCAACCATGTCTCGCATAAAAGCTCGTTTGATGGCAAAATGCAGTTTGCCTGAAATGATTCCAATATGGCGCATTTTTTTGTATGTAAATTAATTAGTCAAAGACTAATCTAGCCATTGGAATCCTACGTCGGAACTATAGGAAGACGAAACCCAAGGAACACTCCAGTGGGCGTAAATGGGGCGATGTAATGTCCTTTTCCAAAATGTAAGCACCATCATTGCACAAAAAGAGAAAACATGCGGGTATGCAATAGGGAGTCATTGAGGAATAAATGTTGTATTGTTTACGCAATTTGCCGGCACCAATGGAAGATTTTTACACGCTATTTAATGATAGCCTAGCTTATCTAGGTTAATTTAATCAAAATTTTGATAGCTCGCTTAATTGCTAAGGCCTTTGTTTCCAAAAATGAGGACTTTCTACTGGATGGCAACGGAGTTTTTGAAACTGTTTTGAGCAACTTTCTGAAACTTTTAGAAATTTCAAAAGAGCCAGATTATCAATAATCTTCGTGAAAGCAGGATGAAAGTGTTACCAAATCTCACTTGTTTAGATAGCTATAGGTTTTCAATAGAAGCATTCTATTAAAGTATAATGCTTTCCTTAACATAATCCCTTCCATATCGTAAGCAGTTGATGTTATTGCTGGATTCTGATAAGTCAGAATTCCTAGTTAGAAAACTAAGTTAGGAGCCAAAAATATAATGGTTTACTCCATCCGGCCACAAAAATCACCCAAGCAAAAGACATAAACTTTGCTTTAGCTTATTTTTACTGGCATTTGGAACCAGTTATTTCGGTCTTTATGGATATGAACTTATTTTTTCTCAATGTGGTTTACTGACTATTACATTCCACAAACTGCGTAACTGCACTTTGTCTGGACGGAGGTGGTCAGTTTGGAATCATTACGACAAATTTACGAAAACATCGTTCGGGGCTGTTTGCTTATATCGTGGTCTATATAGGCTATTTTCGCATGTCTTACTTTCACGACACTAGTTTTGCAATTTTTGCACGTTTCTATAAATGCAGTGAAAATGATTGTTGATGAAATAACCCTATATTATTATATCCGAATATTGTATACCCTTGTATAGCTGAAAATTTGGAGCGCACGTATATATCTTATGGATTTCTCTTACGACTGCAATTTCATTGAAAAATGTCCCTGTTTGTATACAGACGTACTGCAATTTTCATTAGCAGAATGGGTGCATCAGTTACAAATGGAAAAACCTAATCTGCATAAAGCAAGATATGCGTAAATATTTAATTTCTAAAAGTTTCTTATGTGGAAACAATTACATTAGTCACATTGTGGAAATCTAAAGTATTTCTTGCTTCCACATATTCCTTCTCAACATCGTGATGTGTTTGTGGTTACTGTAATGAAAATATTTGGCCTACCGCCATATTATTTTATGACCACCTTATAGATTATACAAGATTTTATAGCAACATTCACTCGGGTTGGCTGTAGGAAGAAGGGGTGGTTGCAAGATTTGGCAAAAATGCTGACCATTAAGTTTTCTGGCGTTGAATTTAATGTTTCCTTTGTTCCTTATTGCTCATCTTTTTGTAAGTTTCGATAGCCTTTTCCAACGCTACAAGCAGCGAAGCTTGATGCTCTTTAAATGCATAGGAGCATGGCAATAGTCATTTGAAAAGTGCGCTTATAAATTAAGCATAACAGCGACTGCTGTTGGAGCTACTGGAGTCTGAAATCTGATGAAACTATTTTATATCTGTTAAGTCTACTAATAAGCATTCTACATGCTCCAGATTGCAGCGAAAACTTTGCGAAAGCCTGCAGGCCTGCGTTGAAACAATAGAGGGATCCATAATATCAAGACGTTCATGTATAGAGAGAAAATTGCACGCTGCTCCCTCGTTACAAGAGCAATGGTAATTTACTCTTTAAAGGGGATGAACATCGATAATAGCACGGTTTTCAAAACCCCCTATCAAACCCAACCTTTTCTACATTAGAAGCATTAAGCATCTCTCGCGGAATTTTAAATGCATCATAGTGTGAAAAGGCAATAATTAGCTCGCCTGCTGTTGCCAGAGATTCTTGGAGGAAAAATCCGTCTACTGAAATTATGTAATCGTCAATCGAGAATAAATTTGAGATGCTGGCCCCAGCATGTACTAAGATATATCTAGGGTGAAGACACTGGTGCAAATCTTTACCTATTAGCACAAACAATCGTATTGGATAAGGTATTAAGAAGGCTGCCAAAGGGCATTTCGCCCCATTAAGCAACGTTTTCAGGATTTTTTATCTCGCGAGATAATGGCCTATGGTATATATACTTATACTTTTTCAGCTGTGTTTTTTTATTGAAGAGTGTTAGAACTATATATTTTTATGAATAACTAAAATATATTGAAGCATGAAACATTAGATTTTGAAAGGAAAACTATAATGAAATACAGTAAATGTATTGAAAATTGCCATGAACAGTTTAGAACAATCTTATATTAAAAATATAACGTTGATAAATTGTCTTCACCAAACTGCGGTTAGATTTAATCGCTGATCGTAATGGTTTTACCTTAAATGAGAAAGTTTGTGCAAACCAACGTGAAATCAGGCGCCAACAATGCATTATCTTTTCATTGCTTTCGTTGAAAACATATTCAACAGGCCGTTATCCTAAATCGATAGATTTTTGCTTCATGATTAGAAGGAAAAATGATAAGCCAGCCACGAACCTCGAAGATAAACAAGAGGTTAATGTTCTGCTTTTGTACTTGCCATCTTTCTACTTGTTTATGTTCTTTCAGGGGAAAAGCAACCAATGTGACATTATCTTCACAGCTATGGCAGTTGCGAGTATTTTTCTACGAAATCCTCTGAGACAAAACACGAGATAGAAGACGGAAAACTCTCGTTCCGTCAATATTTTGCAATTCAGACAATCTTCAGATACAAATGCCCGTACATCATAAATTATTTCGAGGATATGTCCACGAGGCTTATAGGCGTCACGCTGCTCAACGTTATTTTGCAAGTTGTTTTTTTGGTGCTGTTGAGCTTTTCTTCAGTAGTGATTCGAAAACAAGACTTATTATAAACCAAAATAACAGGGTTTTTTATTCGTACTCGTGAATGTTATATACACGAATCTTCCTTCTGTTGCGTCGAAAGAAGTTTGTTGACGTTTCCCAATAATTTGTCATCCCAGCACTGCAAATATTACATTTCAACTGGCTGTTGATTCGAAGGAATAAAATAGAAGCAAAAAGTTGCAAATGTACATTAAATGTATTGAATTGGAGAAAAAGGACAACATGGTCAAATATTTATAGACAGAATCTAAAAAGACAGCCATGAAATTCTACTAACTGTCTTATGCCTTAAGGAATGAGGATTACAATATCAGATTTGCATTATGTACAATGTAAACCGAAATTTGTTCACTCTGAATTTGCCATGAATTATTCGTTGCGCAACGTTGTACAAAAGATACCTTAATGAATAAAGCACTCTTAAAAAGGGCTTATCGAAAATAACTGTCAGTATATTTGTATCTTGTCTCTTAAGTGCATACAGGGGCAAGAATTTTGCAGAGGTAGTGCCACTATATTGCTACATCTCGACAAAACTTGAAAAGTACATTACCATTTAAAGCGTGCATGCACATGCATTAAAATGTTAAACTTTTTCTGCTGAATTTTATTTTTACTTCTTCTTGAGATGTTGGGTTTACACGTCCGAGCGTTTTCATCGATTTTTGCAAAAAAATAAAACCTCGTTATGCGATGTAAGCCTACTTGAAAATAGCACACAATGAAGTAATAAGGAATAAGCTGAGGTGGCTGCCATCATCTCATATATTTTTTATATCTAACGCACAGATTCATAGCGTGCATATAATGTTTTGGCGCATTTTCCTGCCCGCACTTACAATTTCAAGCCACTTTTTTTGTATTTTTTTGCTGTGGCATTTGGAGGTATATATATTTTTGTAGAAGTTTCTTGCACTTTGTGTAATCAAAAGATAGCATTCCTTGTAACATTTCCTGTGAAAGAAATGTACATGAATAACAAGGGTTATACACGAAACTGCCATCATGGTGAGATGTCATCTCCATTGCATTAATCTAGACACAGTTGGCAGTTAAGATTCAAGTATTTGGTCTTTGTCAGATATATCAAAAGAAAGTAGACAGCTCGGATGAGCTCGTATATATGCGACTTATGTATACAAACGTGGAGGAGGGAAAAAAATACCATTATGGCATGCATGATAACTACGTGAATCCAAAATTTCAACTTTTTTTCTGCAGTCTTAATCCATTCATGTCGTACTTGTATTACATAGTTCGCAGTTTTTGTTAGATACGAGTGTAATAATTACAATTGTATGCACACTTTTTGAAAACGCATGTTGGTAATAGACCAGTAAGAAGTTAAAATATCAAGATATTTCCAGGGAGAAATTTGGGATGAAACCAGAATTACAATTCTACATTCAGAGAAGAGAACACACGTCTCGTATATATGTATATAGTTATCATATCCTGAATAATATTTCGTCGATTATATTTTTGTGAAATTTCGGTGAAGTAATCCAATTAAATTTCATGCTGCTTAAAGTGAACATGTGCTCAATTGGCCAATAAGAAACAGTGAACGTATACAATTAATGTATTTTCTATAGCTACATTAAATTAATTTCAGTATATAGGTTAACAAATTGCAAGTGGTGACCCTGGAAATGGACCGGTGTAAAAGTGTAGCAGCAATCCGTTTATCTCCAATAACCGGGTTAATTGGCTATATCAGGATTTTCCAAACTTTAATTTGGCAAAGAGATAATTACTGTTAGCACTGATGAACATCTGCGTTTTATGGGCGAGGAAATAATGAATACGGCTGGCAAATTACACTTTAAAATTTAAGGTTTTTATGTCGCGAGGCTAGTTGAAAATGGAAGCGCATTATTGGTTTGGCTAGACATTTAATTAATTATAGGCCTGCTTTTAACTATTTTTGCGCAAAGTGGCTGTACGAGTGATGAATGCGCCCTTTCTCCTTATCGACACGATTAAAAAACAGCAGAAATCCATTGGGCTGTTGAAAATGAGTTTTTCATTAATGAGGACGATTTAATTAGTTTCTTCGTGTCTTTATCAAGGCATCTGGAAGCAAACTGCAGGGACTTGTACGTAGTTAATCACGTTGCAATCGATTTGCAATGCTCGCGTCCACACTTATGTAATTGCCAGAGTTTTCCAAGAAAACAGATTTAGCAGCTGTGCTGTGCTTGCACACGTTGCTATAGCGTTAAATATGCACATTGGTGTATTTATACATGTATATTGTATCGGAGACATAAAAGGAGACTTTTGTGAAGCACGTATACGAGTTAGCTGAGAAATAATCACTCCGTTCTTACACTGTACAATGATAGATCATTGCCCTGACATAAGCCTAATTAGAAAGTCAAACGTTAGTTGCCAGCCAAAGTCAACTTCAATTGTCTTGCTCATCAGTTTCTCCAGTGGCTCTGTTCAATTTAAAAGAAAATACTTAGACGTTGCAAAATTGTTTTACATGGGTTTAGCCTGCATGCTAGCTCGTGCACGATGCTATCATTAAAGTTAATGGGCGATTGCTTCCTGTATATATTATCGCATCACTCAAATTAAGCAACAATTTTAACAGTTGTTTATTTCATTAACGTTGGCATTTATTTAAATGCGTTGGGTGGATGCTTCATTAGCTTATATAGAAGTGCTAATTGCACGGCATGCTTGTATACGACTACATTCCTCGTTTATGTCAAGTTTATCATGCATTAGTTATCTCTACGTATCATTACGTGTGTTAATTGCAAATTATCTAGGCACGGTGATGTGGTAACTTTTATATCTGTCATTGAAAGGGAGGGAGGCAAGAATAGAGAATTGCAAATGGATCAACGATATAATAAAACCCTAAATTACACATACTGTACATGCTTAATTGTTAACTTTGCAGCACGGATGACGTGTATACATGCATTATACATCATTCAAAAAGTTTCACTTTTATGTACTTGTAGTTTGAATATGTTTTGTGTGAAAATGCCCTACATCCATTTCAAATGTTTGATGATGGAATTCCAATAATCGATGACTACTGTATAATATTGCATTTGTAGCTGTAACTTAAATGTATGTTTTTTTGTTGAATTTAAGCATCATGGGTATAACTGAGTTTATTTATCAGAGGCTCAGTTGCTATGTTGTTTTATTGTTTGTAGTTTGTTTGCTGGTGTAACTATGCTCAATTTATAAATTTTAGGGTCACTTGTTAAATTTTTTTTATTTATGATAAATAGCTAGGTTGGTTGCTTTCGTTTACTTTTCTAAGATGAGGCTAACGAGCCAAGATTTTCATTAGATTCTTTGTATTCATTACATCAAGTGGAATTTCGAAGCCCCATTATTTAGTCATGCAAAATCAATAGCTATTCATCAAAGGCACATTGTACAAAGGTCTTTTTTTGTTTTATTTTTAAGCATTGTTCTAATTTGGCTACTAGAGGCTCTTTATAGGATATCTTTTGAAAATATTAATGAGATGGTTGCGTGAGTTGGTTGATTGCATACATAAACCTCTTTCTAGTATGGATGAGCGAGATTAACATACACATTGACCTATAATTCATCAACTGTGAATTAATGACATTTTCATGCTGAGAGCGAATGCCATCTGTTCTAGAGTCAAAGCAAACATTTATCAAACATCATTTAAAGCACATAAATACTGAAATTTTCTATTCTTGCAACATTAAATCATTTATGAACGTTTTAGGAGCATTAGTTATTGCAGATTCTAGCAGCTGTTCATGCATGGTTTCATCCTAATTATTGATCTTTTAAGTTTCGAAGCATGTTGCATGTTTGCTTATTTAGTGATCGTATGATTAACTGGAAGGTTATATTTAAAGGTAACCATGCCGATATAGTTTAAATATATATATGTGCATGCGTTTTTATAAAATATTTCATTAATATATTAATTTTGGTTGTATAGGGTATTCAGAACTCAATAACTGTAATTACATCTAGCTCAATGTTTGATGTAGAATTGACATATTTTATTTACATAAAATGGGGGGTTCATATAAATTAACCAGACATGCATATGTTATGAGGTATTTTTATGAATTTTTTTCGAGAGGGCAAGTTTTAATTATTGCTTTAGGGTGGGAGTCATAGTCGTCGAAATATAGTACTTATGCATTTAGTACACAAGTAGTACTTATTCGACGACTATGAATCCCACCCTTATATATAACGATGTTTTCCTAATAAAACAATTAAGTTAAATTACAAGATATTGATAATTACAAGAAACAACAACTCCAGCAAAATTAAAGCTCGTACAAACGATTTTTTTATAATATACAGAAAATGGGACAATTTTTCTCGATTTTAGTATGTCAAAAAGTTTGGTTAATGTAATGGTTGAATTGAATGAGCATCAAATAAGTAATGCCAGCGAGAGAAAGTATAGTATATTGTAAATCGAAAACAATAATAAAAGGATGATTGGTGTGGCGTTTACCATATTACCATAATGATGAATGTAACATCAATTTTGAATATGATGTTTGGCATGACCACTCACGTTCATGTACTAACATATTTTCTTTGCATTGCATACACCTGAATACTGTACTTGGATCAGATTTTTGAAACACCCTGCATAATGCAAGAAGTCCTTGTTCAATATAGTCTTTGCTTCAATTTTTCTCATATGCTTAGTTTTTAATTAGCAAGCAAATTAGGTTTCATATCCATTTTTATCATCGATGTATCAACTAACAAAGGCTGCCATGTTTTTGCCGTATTAAGAAATTAGAGAGAAAGAAGGTTAAGAAGCCTGTCTAGATTGCAATGCATGCTTTAGCGCAAACTGTCTAATTAAAAGAGCAGCTATTAAATAGCAAATTAGAAGCTATTAAATAATGCGCAATTAACTTATGGAGAGTCATGAAGTTGAAGTTTAGGATCTTCTAAATTTTATAGTTTATGCCCCAGTGGCCAAATATGTGGCTAGATAAATGGAAACAAAAATTGATAGGTTTTCAAGCAACTACTTTGTGTATTAAGCTTATTACGAGCAGCCATTAATCCTGCATGAATTTAATAGGAAACAGATGCTATTCATTAGTTTCTGGTTGTAGTCCGAAAAACATATATACGAATACATGTATATCGCGTTTTAAAGAAACCTTTAACGCTGTGGTTCATAGAATCTCGTCATTTCAATGTACAACTTTCAGTAATAAGCTAGTTGACATGCTAATGCAGATTAACATAGCGTGTTGCTAACGAATATTTAATATGATAATAAACTGTCTATTTGAAACCCTTCTAACAATGGCGTTTTTGCACGAAAACTCATTTTTGATTGATATGTAATTACATGTAAGCATTCAGCGTATGTTTGCAACAGATGGAAAGAGGCTTTATGTCTTAAGTGTCTTTTTTGTTTGCATTTTTAGACGTGTTCATCTTGGGTGAAGAGCTCCATGGACCAATGTTTGTCGCCGAGCCTCCTACCAATGTGGATTTTTCAAATAGTACTGGTGTGACAGTTCGGTGCATTGTGAGTGGGAATCCTTATCCCAGTGTTCAATGGATACTTCGGGACGATAGGCCTGTGACAAATTTACCAGGATTAAGGCATTCAGATTCCAACGGCACATTGCTATTCTTGCCATTTCGGGCGGAGGATTACCGCCAAGATGTTCACGCCACCACATACAGGTGCTTGGCCACCAACTCCTTGGGCACTATCATAAGTACGGATGTAACAATCAGAGCAGGTCAGTTTTTATACTTTATATCAGTATAATTGAATCATCTGTTTTATGTACATACATTTACGTTCGAGAATCCCATCCTGTATGTTATTCGACTGCCTTTAATTCCCATAAATTCCTGGTGACGGAGGCTCTGAGTAGGCAGGTCACCATAAGTTTGGATTTACCAAAATTTGATTTCGTATAAGAAAGGATGGAATTCGTGAACGTTTCTATATTGATTAATTTGATTTTTAAGGTTGATGTACATGCAAGTGTATACGTGTAATTCTTGCAAAGAAATTTCACAAGCTTAACAAAACTTTGAAATTGAAAATCATTCAATAAGTGTAAAGCATTTTATTCAATTTTTTATCGTTATTCAAATTTGTATGAGGGCTTTACATCTTTAAACCAAATTTTGAAAGAATATTTTAATATGCATATGCGTGAAAATCGGAACAGTCCCATGCATGTAATTATGAAAGCTATATATATTTAAGAAACGTGTAAATTATTACTCAGTTTAGTACTTACTGTATAATGACCAATTACGATTTTTTTTAATATGCTCTAGAGCTATTTCAGCTTCTTGTGTTTTTTTCGTTTAGATTTCTAAACGGTTACATTTAATGTTATCGATGAAATACATGCATGCATTCGTGTTATGGGGATATAGCATAATTTCTAATTGTCGCGGCTAAGGATATAGATAAATTAATTAGTAATTAGCGCTTCAAATTCAGGAAATACATATTTCATACATATTTCACGCTGGTTCGCTTTCTATTTTGCATAATAACAATTAACATCCGCGGTATTCTCTGAAAAGTATGAATCTCGGCTATTATACATTAAGTGTTTCCTTCGGCATAATATCCTGGAAACGCGATGTTTTCTTCACCCGACGCCCTATTGATTTATTATAATGAAGACTTATTATGGATTGCAATTTATGCTAAAGTTGGAAAACTAAAGGATGATGCACAATGCTTGTATAAGTCCTAAAAATGACAATTTAAAAAGAGAATGAAAATTTTAATAATGAACGTTATAGAAGGAGTACCAAGCAAATTTCATTTTTTAAACAAATAACTTTCTTCATTATATGCATTTTATATATTAAAACTGCAAATGCCGTTTTATTATTAACAACTGTATTTTTTTGAAGTCTGTTTAGTTCATTGCTAAAAAGTGTAGTGTGTTGGAGAGAAAAATTAATATTTTTTAAAAAAAAAATAAGTACACAGGCCTACATGTGCATGTTTTTTAAAATTCCATTTTTATTGTAACTGTATGCTTGCATGGTTCTAAAAACGTTACGAATTTAAGAGATTTGCAATGCGTATTGTAAATATAATGTATAGCCCTATAGTGAAAGATCTCATTATGTCTCATAGAGAAAATCTATGAGCTTATATGAGACTATGAACTTACTTATGAGACCAATGAGACTAGTGAGATTAATATATGAGTCATCCAATTGGACTTAATGGGACTCCAAAATCAAATGTATTTTATTCTATGGAACTCTATGACAAGAGTGCCTTTTTATGACATTTTATGAGTCTATTAGATCGAGACTCTTCTCTAATAAAAAATGTACTTAACAAGATTTGAAATTTTTAATTTGTATAAAAATGATATGTTCCATAATCCCATAAGATATGGGGTCATTTTCACTACATACATGTATATTTTTGTGTATAGAATAGGCCTACTCGCGAGTAGATTATAGAAATGATTTATTCTGGTGAATTGTTCTCTGGTGGTGAAATTGAAAACAATTTCTGTTCCCCTTATATGTTAATCTTGTTTTGTTCAAAAGGAAAAGTGATTTATTAGTGGCTTATTACGACATGACTAAAATTGTAATTGTATGCAAATGACGTAAGGGATTTACGACATTAAAAGCAAGACTCTTGTGGTCAAGCGAACGGGGTTATTGAAGAGCAAGCCAACAACTGACTTGCTCTTGAGAAACTCTCAGACATAAAATCTCGATAAGGTTAGACATTAAGCGGCCGAAAAGTCATTTCCGTAGGAAGCCAAGCGTATGCGAGTCTCTATAGAAAGGCTACTTTGAGTGATTTATCTTTACGCTATAAATAAGCCATACATGATTTTTAACATACATATAGATATCGCTCCTTTTCCTAACTTTTAACATAATTTTCTCTCGAGTTTAAAAGCGGCCATTACGTATGAATGATCTTTGCATTATGAATTCCTCGACAGTATAGCATCGACAGAGAAGATGGGCCCTTGCATTATACTTCATTAGATTTTCATTAATTGCTTTGCTAAATGATCTGGAAAAATATTCTTTAATGGCGCCGTTATTACAGCCAATAACTCGTGTTCTCCTTACATGGAATTTGTTCATCATAAATGTCGTGCACATGACATTTATCGCACTGCCTTTGCAATTTTCCCCCAAGATAAGGAACGTGGAGAAATGTTTCTTATAGCAATATAGTTGGCCTACACCACTACCCCTACATATAGTGCTATAGGGCCCTAATATAATGTTTCAGTAGCAGTTATATTCATACGCTCTTTTGAACTAGTTATACGGTATGTTAAAATCTAGTTAAGCTAGCTTAAATTGTTTAGAAAGCATTTTTAGACTAGAAAAAAGTATAGGCATATTGTTTACCACCAGTATTATGTTCGTTCCCGAAAAGCTAGTGCTGTATAAAGAATAGTTTGTTTATTTACATATACAAGTGCTTTTTATTTTGGACATGGTTCGGTTATACAATGTGCGTCGAGTGCATGGTTATTCGAGTATGATATTAGTGAATGTGCATGTGTATTTCCACTAGATAAGCATATGGAAGATGTTTGTTGTCTGATGGCCTATTTTTCCTATAGCCGAAACGCTAAACTGAAATATGTTTACATGTAAAGTGTATATTCATCTAATAATATTTGCCTAAGCTAATAATTAAACTAGGCTTTTACGAAATACTCGTATGCCTTTTGGGAATATTTTTGAATGCATTCAATTTTCGTGTCGATTATGTGCAGTACATGTACATCAAATACAGATCCAAATACACTAGGTATTTTGAAGACTATAAGCGTGAATGCTATCGAAAATGCAAACTATTTACTCATTTTTATTTACAAAACTACCTAACACTTTTCTAAATATCATTGGTTATTTCTGAAGTAAATCTGATGCATTCAATTTCGTGTTGATTATATGCAGTACATGTAATGTACATCAAATACAGATCCCAAATACAGTATATATTCAAGTCTATATTTTCGAAAATGCAAACTATTTACTCATTTTTATTTACAAAACTACCTAACACTTTTCTAAATATCATTGGTTATTTCTG
>JAQGCC010004461.1:0-13106 GCA_034698905.1 Xestoiulus laeticollis | reverse complement strand
ACTGACGTCACGATTGCGTCATAATAAACGGCGCTTTATCTAATGACCTTAAGAAAGTTCTTTTTTAATTAGAACCTGCAAATGAGAAGGAAAACTACCACGACTTTAAAAGTGTAAGCAATTTTCGGAAGACGTCGTTTGTAAGTCCCTAATATATGGTAGGGTCAATTAAGTTGAAAAACGAAAAACACGTCCAGAGTACATGTACTTTAAACAGTTATATTTTCAACATTTACCCCCGTACCACAGTTGCACAAATGGCGCTGCTTGAGACCAAGCTTCGTATCAAGTCTTGGGATTGGTACTACAGATAGTTACATCTGAGCCATAGATCAATGTTGGTCAATGAGGTACCTTGAGACGGCAGTTTTCAAAATGGCGGAATAAGAAAAAATTCACGTGCACAATGTTGCCAGATTACAATTCTCATTTTTCCCTATCAATGGGTGCTGTCGAGATACGAATATTGATAAGGAATTCTGTGATATTTTGGATTTTTCTTGCCTGGAGCTCCATCTTCGATTAGATGACGACATTTTGGCAACTGTGGTACCGAATTTGCTCAAATTTAAAGCTTCGTCTCATTGGAACAGAAGCTAAAGGTGGGGAACTGTGGTACGGGGTTATACTTTTTTTGTACATGTAAGGTATTAAATATTTACTACTGAAAAATACTTGGGACCCCTATTAATACATTTATTATTAAGTAATAGTGGTTAATTATTACCTAATCTCCATTACCATAATGGCAGGCCCGAAATGTTTTATTAACTACAAGAGGTTATTAGCTAATAAAAGATATGATCCGACATCCCTGGTGAAAGTGTTCGACACTATAATAATGAATTCGACACATACTGGAGCTTTCCTCAATATTCAGTCTATAAGATTGCATTAAACATTACATGTAAAAATTTAATTACTAATGGAGGAGGTCCGGGTTACATGCAGCGCCTCTTGTGGTAGTAAAATGCATATTTGTAAGGCGAAACACACGATTTTTACAAAGAACCACATTAAAAATAAATATTATCTGGTATTCTAATTATGATGCCAAAATGAAACTTTGAGAGGGTTAAGATAATAGTACGAAATAATTTTTTAATGTTTTCTTAATTTTTAAATAGTAATTTTTTGAAATATTAGTGAAGAAACTATTATCATTGCTTGCTTCTGCGACCTCTTTTACCCTATAAGTTTTGAATTTTTATTTGCCACTATGTGGCACTTATTACTTGTGCATGCGCTATTTTGTAATGCGGACCTTTATTATAGTGCGTCTTGAAAGGTGATGCACAAAAAAAAACGTACCCGTTATATTCAAATCCTTTCTTTATGAATTTAGGGCTGTGGAAAAAGCCTGGGACCCTCGTGCCACCTTCATAGTATGACGTTTTCGCTCCTCTTAAAGGATAGTTGCAGCCTCCTGAATGCACAGATCCACCATTCTAAATTTTACAATTAAAATCATTTTTCATTCAAGTTTACTTTCGAATATTAATTGTTACCAGAAAATTAATATACAAATAAACAAAAATAATATGCAATAATATACAATAAACAAAAATTAATATTTTAAGATATTTCAAAAAATTTAAAGGTTCATACAAACTCCAAATGTGAAATTTATAATTTGTTGTAACAACCACGATCTATTTATGGAATAAAATTATGTTTATTTATTGTTATTGTGCATTGTTTTTTTCTTATATTTGCTGTGTTTACATTGCTATGTATATACAGTATATTACTGTAAACATAGGGTTAATAGGGGGATTTGGCAGCACGAACGAGCGGTGATTTCGTTACGATAACGCGTCATAAAGGTGTCATAAACCGTTTAATGGCGAATGACAATGCGTCTTTTGGCACCCGCGCATCATTTATATGACGCGTTATCGTAAAGGAACCGCCGATCGTCCGTGCTGCCAAATCTCCCTAATGTTCATTTTTACCTATACCGGTACTTACATCTGATGTAAAGGCTATTACTGAGTTTTCATACAATCCTTTCATCTTAAGTGCTTCAATGATGCGTTCAATATCGTAATCAAGGGCAGAACACCTAGCTAGTTAAACACATTTTTTTTTAATTTTTGGATTTTTTTTAAATCTATGATTATTGTGCATTTTCAATTTTGAATAAATAGTGGCTTTAAATATGGATGTCTGATCACGTCTCAAGACAAAAGGCGAATAACGACAACATTATGGTCCTAAATTATGTCGTTTTGCACAAGAAATCGTCCTAATATAGCAACTACAATAACAATGTTTCAAAGTTTTTACCCATGTAGCCTCTTCGGAAAATGTTCTGTATTTTGGAATCCTTGTAATAGTCTTCAAAATGCCGAGGAACCTGGAAATAAATTAAATTCAAGATTTAAAAATATTCAAAATCGCCTCCTTTAAGCATCAGCATTTGTATATGTGGGAAAACTAACCTTTCGAAAGATCTCTAGCTACCATTTTTAATCCTTAAGTTTAAGACGAAAATGTCCGTAATTCCTACTTCGAATATGTTTACAAATAATTGCTTAAAAATGCAAACCTTCAGATAAGACCAATTTAAAAAAAAATACTGGGTTTATTATTTCATGAATCAAAGTTAGAATGATATAAAGGGTACTCAGACAACCGAGCATATTTTTGAGGCATGAAACGGTTTCACAAAAATTTTTATTTTTCGAATTGCACCTAGACCACATGACATTTTTCTGAATCCTGATTGGTGCATTGGTCATGCTCAGGATTTTTTCACTTGCCATAGTTACAAAGATTTTAAAAGACTGGTGCCCCCTTAACACTTCATAAGCTAATGTAAAACATCACTGAAAGGGTGCAATTACTATGTATTTTGATTGTTTTCTTTCCTATTGCTAATTAGTTTTTTAATCAATTTATCAAATTGAAACAATTGGGAAAGATCCAGAAAGATTCAATTAAGTAAATTTCAATTAATTTGGTAAAATAATTTTTAGAATTTACCTCATGGGGTACGTGACAATAGGGTGAAGCGAAATACAAAAAGAACGGCTTGTTAGTGTCGTGTGAATCTATAAGATGAAGTGCTTGTTTCACAAATGGTATCTAAAAAAATATGATCAATCTTGTAGCATTACAAAAATATTTTCCAATACGTCATGCGAGTATTCTTTTAAAAGTTATAATACGGAATTGTGCTGTCCATAGTAGTCCCAAGTCACGTCAGTGTTGTTCCTCATATCGTGTCCAGTTCGTCCATACACCTCTGGAATTGAGAACGAAATATGATAACGTCTTTGACAATTATGTTCTGAAGATTTTAGAACCTTTCTATGAATTTACCTGAAGCATTTACATAGCTGTTGTGTGTGTAATATTGCTGCACAGGCTGATAGAAACCAAAAAATGTGTCAAATCCTCGATATGTGGGTGTGTAATTCCAATGACAAAATCCTTGGTTCCATCTAAAATAATGCAATCTTGCTTTGATATCTAATACAACGATATATTTCATAACTACATCTAAATTAAGTATTTCAAATAGATAAATAGGCTACATAAACCAATATAATAGCGTTGAAATTCAAAACCAGAAATACATTTCAAAACGCAATATTTTAGCTTTTTAGATGGAATAGCTAGGGAGTACAGAAAATCCACCGGTTTTGCATTTCACTTAAAAATTAATGAAACTATGTGCAAGTATAGTTACGAATAAAGAAATACTTACTTTCCAATCGCATGTGTGGAATATCCTAAATTTTTTAATTCGTTGGCCATAGTTTTATATTTCAGAGGCAGGCCAACAGGATAAGTAGATTGAATTACTTCACCCTAAAATATATTTTGTACAAATAAATTTAACCATCATTAATGTTAATTGGAAATAGTTAAATGCTTATTTACCTGCATTCCAGACCGAAATGGATAAACCCCTGTTAGCAAAGCTGCTCTCGATCTGAAGAAATTAACATTTTTAAATTGCAAGAGTAGATAGTGGCACAAATTTCAATATATAGAATGCTGCTAATACAGTAATTAAATACGGCTACATATTTTATGAATAAGGTATAACCAAAGTATAGGAATGGGAATTTGAATCGGAAGTTGTTACTTTCACGTATGCTGTGCACCAAAGTTGATGTACAGCGTTCTAATTTATCACAATTTTATAATGACATCCAACTTAGTAATTTTTAATATACGAATAACGATAAGCTGTTATTTATAAAGCAAATACTTACGGTGAACATGAAGGTAGAAAGTAAGATTGATTTAAGCGAATTCCAGAATTAGCTAATTTAGCCATATAAGGGCTTTTGATGTCCCGGTTGTGCCATGGTACATCATACCATCCTATAAGGATTAAGTAATACATGAGTGAATAATCACTGTTTCGATGAAAACACCAAAAAAAAAGTACTTTGCTGAGGACTTTTTTAGCGGACATACATGTATATGTATAGCAATAAATATACCGTATTACACTTAATTCCTAATACTTTGGAATAATATTTGAAAATTTTTCTGGTTTTGATGGCAACACTGCGTATGATAACGTTATTTAGTTAGCAATAAACAAGAGTATGCTAATTATTTGATCTGGTTATGAACGTATGGCAAACACTTCAATTAAGGGATTTATTTCAATCGAGAAAAAATAGATGACAACTGGGGGAAAAATGTGCAAAATTTGATAAAATCACTCAAATCTACGTGAAATTCGTTAAAGTCATAGCTGTAGGGCCCCTAGAAATCCCGGGCCCAGGGAATTCCCCACCCTTTCCCGCACGTCAGGACAGTAATTAACAACTTCAGAACTTTTCGTCTTCTTGCGAAATGCAACTACATTTTGTGTAGCCTACTCTCTTCACAATAAAAACGTTGGGTTAAAGTTCAACCCAATATTGAGTGCTATATATGGACATATACCAACATTGGGATTACATTGGGTTGAATTTAAATGTAACAACCAAATGTTGGGTTAAATTTACCCAACGTTGGGTCACATTATTAATTAATATATTATAGTTATTATAACACAGGTTTTGGTTAAAAAATGCCCAGAATTGGGTAAATGTGTCATGAGGTTTTTGTTATTTACAATAAAGTCACCCAATTATGAGTTAATTATAAATAACACAAACCTCACATTTACCCAATTCTGGCCATATTTTAACCAAAACCTGTGTTAATAACGGTGACCCAGCATTGGGTAGCTTTGTCCCAACATTTGATTGTTACACTTAAATTCAACCCATTGTTGGTATGTCCATATCTCACTCAATATTGGGTTGAATTTTTACCCAACGTTTTTAGTGTGTGTATATACACTATATAGACTACTATAGAACGCAATTTACAATCTTCAAAATAATACCACCGCTACTTCTCACAAACTATACTATTAACGTTTTTCCCCTTGTACCACTTAAATTAACAATAATAACTAATTAAAATAAGTTTCCAATTATGAGATTGTCGAACATTCACGCTATTAAATATTGTTAATTTTTATTAAAAAATTTAATACAAAAATAGTATTAAAATTGTTTGGCTAATTAACTTAAATAAAGGGGAATTTCCCATTTCATCATATGCAGGACAACCTGCAGCATGAGTGGGACATTTCTTTACGTTAGTAATAAATAATACATTAAAAGATTTGTGTAAACAAATCTAATATTTGTGTTGAATTTCCCTACTATTACAAAATTAATACATCTTCTAGAATCTAGATCTATCAATTTCTCTGAAACTTCAAATTTAAGTTCATTTCCACGGTACATGCATGTGCACTGCAAATGTAAACATCCCCAAACCAAGACGTCTTATGCATCTTTGGAAATTAGGATGCACTTTTGCATTTCTTTTTTTTACTGTCCGTCTTACTATAAATGCAACTAATTTTTAAGTTAAAAAAAGTGGTGAAATTAAGATGCATCTTTGCATCTTGTTTTGGGGGCATCTTAATTTAAGATATTTTCATATGCAGTCTGATGGATTACCATGCATGTAGGCTATTGTATATAGTAGACTGCAATGGTTAAGTAAAACGTGCTATTGCAGTATGTACATGTATATATATATATCAATGATATTTTTCCTTGATCTAATATTTGTGTTGAATTTCCCTGACTATTAGAAAATTAATACATCTTCCAATTTCTCTGAAACTTCAAATTTAAGTTAATTTCCACGGTACATGCATGTGCACTGCAAATGTAAACATCCCCAAACTAAGACGTCTTTTGCATCTTTGGAGATTAGGATGCACTTTTGCATTTCTTTTTTTTACTGTCCGTCTTACTATAAAATACAACTAATTTTTAAGTTAAAAAAGTGGTGAAATTAAGATACATCTTTGCATCTTGTTTTGGGGACATCTTAATTTAAGATATTTTCATATGCAGTCTGGATTACCATGCATGTAGGCTATTGTATATAGTAGACTGCAATGGTCAAGTAAACCCTGCAATTGCATATATACATGTATATATATCAATGATATTTTCCCTTGATACTAATCTTAGAAACTACTTTAGAAATAGCCACTACAGTCAAGAGGTTTCTTGAAAGAATTTTTTAACTTACCAATATCATCACCCACGATAACAATAATGTTAGGTTTCGAGTTCTTGGTATAACGTTGTTCATCGGTTTCGTTCTCATCTCGCGAAATTCTTGGACTGCCATCGACCAGAGTTAACGTACCAAAACTGCTCAGTACATGAACAACTAAAAGCACTACCCAGTTCATGTCCACCGAAATTGTTAATCGTTGGTGGCAAACTGACGATCTCTGTTCTCATGCTGCTCTTTTTACATTCTGTTTATAACCTAGATTTCTCAACGCCAACAACTGTTTAAACAAGTTGCAGTTGCATGAGAAATTTAACGTTTTTCATTACCACGTACCCAGCGTACCTTGCGAAAATCGCATTCCCTGGCAATAGCACGTGCATACAATTCGAGCCACCTGTTGTCGACATATCTAGCAATTTAGCGCGTGCTGTTCTGTATGTTTTGCTCATCTAATGATATGACAACAACTATACAGTATATGACTGTAAACCGATTTCGTAAAACTAATATGCTTGATCAAGTCCTTGATATTTCATTGTGAACGTGTTGACCTTAATCTATTTTGCTTCTATTCCAACAAAAAATGGTTTTCCATAATGCAGCATTTGGCAACACCTATTGAAATAATAATTGCGAGATGCCATTGAGTTAGGTATGTCAATTCGATACAAGTTTCCCCGAACAATTTTATGTTTTGTAAACAAATAATGCAATTGGATCATTAACTGCAAGTTGAAATGCAACATAGTGCTGTTGTTAAATATTGGGTTATTATAACGCTGGAATCTTTCATTTGAGAATGTACAAATTTGGTTTTGAAATTATAGAAAACTATCATATATGACTGTAAACACAATTTTGTTTTTTAATTTGCATTTCAGCCAAATAAATGTTGAAAATCATGTGCACATTTTCTATAGATGTACAATTAAGTATGTGTAGCATATTTCCAATAATCATCACTGTTAAAACACTAAGGGTAAAAACAGTGTGAAGCAAGGATAACAGCATGGCCTGAAATGCAGCATTCCGCAATCGGAAATTCCTGCCATCAGGAAACCAATCGAAACGCTGTATTTCAGGCCATGCTTTTATCCATGCTATGCCCATGCTTCATCCCCAGGGTGGTGTTTTGCAGGTTTCGGAAGCAAATATAAATATTTTCATATAAAATGCATTGAAAGTGGCATGCACAAAAAACTGTTAATATAAGTAACCATATTTGAATTGAATCAAATTTGCAGCGCCGCTCCGAATTAAAAACGATACAATTAAAAGTGTAAATAATACAATAAGGACAGGAGGATCAACTTTGAAATGCAGTATGCAATTAAATTAACACATGCATGTAGTGATCAATCATAAAGGTGAAATGTTTGCATATATTGCTTTATTATGCTAATATCAAACCATTTCTACCTGCAGGATATGGATTGTCATGCATTGACTAAATACATATAATCTGAGGGTAAAGACAGTATTGAGCACGGAATAGCATGGAGCATAGCATGATCTTGAAATGCAGCGTTTCGATTAGTTAATCGGAAATTCCAGCCATCGGGAAACCTAATCGGGACGTTGCATTTCTAGTCCATGCCATGCTCCATGTTATTCCATGCTCTACGCTGTTTTTACCCTAAGGGTTAAAGTCAGCGTAGAGTTATTGTGAAGTAATGATCAAGGTATAACTTCTAGCCCATATTGTTTATTCTCACGTCTAATCAATTTTTTGTCTTTTATTTTATGTTTTTGCGTGTGATTCATATCCTTTTTTAATTCGTTATTTATTTAAACACATTATATTTCAGTAGTGCTTTTCCATTGCTCTTTTTTATTGTCAAGATTAAATTATGAAATCTGGTTTTAAAAATAAGTATTTTTCAATGCGTCATTTTCAACACCTCTTTATTTAAAAATAAAACAATCTTTTACCTTAATCATAGGCCTACTCATAGAGGAAATATTAATTCCAAGTGAATCGCTACAAGTTAAGGACACCAGAATTTTATCTCAAACTACATATACGAGCGTATTTGTATTTTTTTGTGCGCAATGCAACATATTCTTTCAAACGCTATACACGTATACTTACAGAAATGTGCTAGATGTTCATCTATCTATTTCATTTTTGTCCTAGTTTTTACACCAAAAAATGAAAAAAACAATGAAGGGTATGGATATAATAAGTTCTATTTGAATTATTCAATATAATTAAATTTAGAAATGTGGGTTTCTCAAAATAATTATAATAGAGTGCATAGATTGTACATGGATAATTTTGCTTAAAATTGCTTTAAATAAATATTTCATTTACATTCCAGTTATGATAACAAAAAATGTTAGTCACTGAATAAAATGCAATTTGCAATAACGATTATTGTTTTGAACCTATGAATGTACCTTTTATCAGGATGATACTCATTATATGGTTCCAAAAAAATACATATAGGTTCGCTTTTAGGGGTCAGAATAATGCTTAAATAGCAATACAAAACCTTATTAGTACGACTCAAAGGTTTGCATTACAGCATTATAAGTATATGTATCAGTATACCTGTTTATCAATTTAAGAAATTAGCACAGCGATCAATTAAAAACAATTATTTTGAGGCAATACACATTTTCTTATTGAATAATTAAAGAATAATTTTATGGTGTCACATAATTAACATATATAATTTGTTATAAAACCTTTAATTTACCATAATATCAAAGTATGGTCATGTGTATATATCAGATGCATGGTACAATGGTTCGCAAAAACCGGGTGCAAGTGTTCCATTAAAATTCACAGGGTTGCCTTTGTGATCACTGAAATGCGTAAAAGGTATCACAGAAACTTCCTTGTACTTCTCAAAACGTTCGTAAAGTCGCTTCACCTTCTTGGGATATATTTGACTTAGATCCAAAGTTTCTGCAGGATCATCTAGTAGATAGTGCAAAATAGGATGCATAAATCAATGGGAATATTAGCAAATTGCATTGGCTACTGTGCAGAATCTAGATAGTTCACAGCAACTAATTAAGAATATACTCTACGAGGCAATTAATACATCTGTTCAAAAGAATTATAATGCATGCGAGAGAGTATCATGTTTTATATAACCAAGAGTCCAAGACTATTTCCAATTTTTATGTACAAAATATACTATTTTAAAAATCATATTTCTTTTCGTGCTATAGGAAAACTGTTTATTGTTTATGCAAATAATGCATTATAAAAGACATTTTCTGAAAGTTTTTAAGTTATTCGTTTGCAGAAATATTTTGTATGTATAGGCCTACATAATAATACAAATGTTATTTCCCCAAAAAAAATCATTGTGGTTATATAGACTTAAGATTGTATAAATTACATTACAATCACAGATAAATGTATTTGCAGTTTAAACAAGCATGCTTATCGAAAAGTGCTGTTTTATTTTATAATAAATAAACAGTCTAGAATGTCGTCAAGAAAACTTTTATATAATTCACTGAATATTTCGAAAAAAACAAGAGATGCATCTAGGATCGTAGAATATTTTTGCGCCCCCACAAAAATAAATTATTTTTTAAACTATTCCATTGGCACATTCCAAATTTATTTGAGGCATCAATCATTGCTTTATATACAGTAGCATCAAAATACGAATATAATTTTAATGTTTTACCTGCTAGATTAAATAGTTGCAAAGTGGAATTGTTGGTTGCGTCAATCTCTGTAGATCTTTCAAAGTACGATTGGAAGAAAATTCCCAAAGCTTTTTCTGCTGTATACCATCCAGAAGGTACGCCTGCTTCACCAATAATGAGTTTCCAATCCCCTATCCTATTCAGAAAATACATGTATCTTGGTAATGAATTGATAATTATAATTTGTCAATAAGTCATCCTTCATACCAGTAATAATATCCATAAGAGGGAAAATGTCCTATTGGTAACATTATACACATATGTAAAGTATACTGTACACATAATTTGTTGATATTATAAAACCACAATATGCAACTATGGAATCCAGCACATTAGATGATGTAGCTCCAGAACACACTAGGCTGGAAACGCGCGTTTGGCTAGCTTCAAACAAGGCTTTTGATTAAAATAGAATTTTAGCACGAGATATTAATGTGCAAATTTTATAATTCTAGAATTTAAATTAAATTCAATGCCCTGTTCGAGGCTAGACAAACGCTTAGTGTGGTCTGGGGCGTAATGTGTTATAATTGGATTTAGAATTCCAAATACCTTATCGCTCCTTTGAATTCTCTGTCAGTAGCCACCATATTGTATATCAATTCATTTCTTGGTGAGGGTAAATTCCATATTAGGTGTGACCACATATTGATTCCATCCAAGGTTGGATCTTAAATTACAAATAAATATTACAAAAATAAGAGTAACTATAATTTTAAAAATGGCGAGCTAAGAGTTCGCCAAGTAAATCCGTCTTGAAAGCATAAGGCTTTTTCCAACGTATGAGACCATACTTTTTGCTCCTATTTAATTACTCTTATAGTTATTTTTTGTTAATTTTTCGCTGGTTGTCAAATTTTGTCATTAAAGAAATTACAATAAATATCCTACACTTTCAAAAACAAAATCCTTAACACATTTAAAAAAAAAAATTACCTGATTTACCACCCGCTATTCCTAGAAATGTAGGAAGCCAATCCACGGCATGCATTAGTCTATTCCAGAAAAAAAAAAATTAGTTGATAAAACTGCAATTATTTTTAGGTTGAAAATTAAATTAAAAAAAAAAAAAACCGCCACCCATTGTAAATAATTCCTTTCTTAGGCAAGTGAGGACTGTGAAAAAAACCAGGCACTCTGGTACCTCCTTCGTAAAGTGTATCTTTTGCTCCTCTTAGGGGATAATTGCTTCCACCTCCCAAATAACCACCACCATTCTGTGAAATGCTTCAAAAATTACCGGAAATTCCAGCATCTCTTATACATTTTATAAAATTTTATTTAAGAGGGTTTCATACAAGAATAAGCTTTTTTTTTAAAATTATTTTTTTTTATTTAATTTTGGAAACTGAGGACCTAGCATAAATATTCTATTATTTGTTTAAATTTTTTGTTTATGTACATGTATATTCCATTTCATGGAAATATGTCTGTAAAGTTTACCAGAGCCTTTACAATTATAAACTTTACAGACATATTACTATAAAACATAAACATAACAGAATATTTTATGCTAGGTCCTCATAAATTCCATTTGCTCTTAACTATTTCCAAAATTAAATTAAAAAGTAATTTAGAAAATAAGGCTTATTCTGGTACGCAAGCCTCTTACAGGCAACTTTTAACGAATTTGAGAGTAAGAACATTAGTGTATTGAGAACAATATCAAAATTTATTTTAAAATAGGAGCGATATAGTTTATATTTTTCAAGAATTATGCTTTAGGCGATAGTTATATTACTTATGTTTACAAAAGTTTACTTACATCTGATGAAAATGCTATCACAGAATGCTCATAAAGTCCATGACTTTTAAGGGCTGAGATTACTTCTCCAACATCGTGATCTAGAGCCGTCATTCGTGCTGTTGTTTGAGATAGCATTTAAACGTGCTTTACGGCAAATGCTTTGGATTCAAACCATTAGAAATTAACCAAATATAATTACCCATAAATTTTCTTCTATACAGATTTTTCACAGAGGACTTGTTGTACAAATTCTCAAAATATTCAGGTACCTTTTCAGTAAAAAAAAAAGAAAAATGAAAACATGCAAAACAGTTTTTTGTGATGATGCGAACGATACTTACTTCATGGGGAAGATGAGGATAATGTGACGAAAAGAACAGAAACAATGGCTTCGTTGTATTATGATGAGCCATAATATGTTTAGCTTGTTTAACGAATGGGATCTTTTAAAAGAAACATTCATTTAGTTATTATGCTGAGATACTTGCAACCTTCTACAGATGTATTATTAGAACTTGATGAAATGTATTTAACCAATATTTTATAGCTATTCAATTAGTACATTTTTAGACAAGATTTTTTTCATTTTTATATTTTTCTATTTTCGATGTGTTTTGGAGGATGTTACATTACTTGCCGGATAGAGCGATATTCCGGGTATAACGATTCGGAGTAATGTATTAGGCTTGTCTTATCTTATGTATTGGATACGAGGATGTCAGATATAACGAAAATCCAGTCATATAGCATTTCATATTTTAAACAAAAATTGGTCCTTTCATTCGCCTATAACGATTTTCTGAGATTTTCTCCCTCTTTCCCATTTTCTAAGTGCATATACATGTATATACATTGTATATACCCGGAGATTTTTTTTATATTGTTTTCTGGGGTTTTTATTTGTGAGAAAAACCCGGGGTCAACCAAAATTCCTGAGACATACCCAACGGTCAACCAAAATTCAATTCAATTCAACTCAGTACCCTACAGTCAACAAACAAATGCCATTTGGTAGGGGGGTCGTACCCATTTTCAGTACAATTCTCCTACGTCAGTAGCGACTAACCCATCATCATTGTTAAATTGAATTTGAAATGAGTTAATGCTATCACTA
>JAQGCC010004460.1:0-13107 GCA_034698905.1 Xestoiulus laeticollis | reverse complement strand
GGCGCTGCCTAACCCTCAGCCTAACCCAACCAATTCGTACCAAGGTTATGCTGTGTGTTAGGCAGCGCCGCAGGCTGGCGTGATTTGGTACTTTCGATATTTGGTAGTGGCGATAATGCAAAAGTACCAAAAATTGTTTGAAATTTGAACATAGCTATTTCCAGAAAGCACTTAATGGTTCATGCATCTAGGCCGGTTTTCAGTTTGGAGGAAAACAAATCTGCAGCAAGTTTCAGTTGCTCATTTCTGCCGAAACAAGAGGATTAAAATATGTTTTCCAAGCTGCCGTTCTTTTTGCACTGCATAGTGTACTTTGGAACCAAACACAAAGAAAACAATGGGTATGTTTTCCTACAAAGCACATTGCGCAGTACGCGTGGCATGATTGGCTCTGATCGGGTCTATTAAGTAGTATGGAAAACATCAAGGGCTAATTCTATACGAAAACTTATTAAAAAAAATTGTTTGAACTTCAAAAAAGAGCTTTTTCCAGACCGGGTTTTCAGCTTTGAGAAAAACATAAATTAGCAGCGTTTCACTTGCACATTCCTGCCAACGCAAGAGGCTTATCTAGCTCTACTCAGCGCCAAAAACATGCAGCTAGGAAAATCTAGCTTTTATCTGGTTCTACGCAGCATGAAAAACATGCAGCTAGGAAAATCTAGCTTAACACCCGGGATTCATTAGAAATTATGCTCATGAACGACACCGGGTTTACTAGCTTATTTACAGTAATGCATTGAAATAAAATATTGTGCATTTCTTATTAAAAATACATCATTACCTGAGAGACTCATTCACTATCGGAACTGTCATGATTTCTTTTTTTGCTTTGGACAGAGTTTTTAATAGCATCTATCAGTTTACCCAAAGAAGCTTGGCGCTCCTGGTGATGCCTTTCCAAACGTTCTTCAAGAGACCTGAAACGCTCTTCACTAGATCTGAAACGCTCATCGTTAATTTGTTTATCTTCATCTCTCTGTCTCATCATCTCCAAATCTCTCTGCAATTCGTGGCGTTCTAGTTCATCTAGTTTTTTAAATAAAGCCTCAACCATCGAGCTTTTGTCCTCTGGAGATGGTTCTGGCAGGTTTATTGTTAATGACACTGCTCGCCCTGATCCAGAAGGTACTGCTGCAATGGTGTGGATTGTTTGTGATGGAGCAGCAGAAGCACTGGTGACCGCATGTGTAACCGGAGGAATGTCAGAGTGTGGTTGTGATGGTGGCAAAATGGAGCAATCTTTGAGAGTTGTGGAGACTTCAGCATTCAAAGATTCTATAGTGGTTAGTGATGCAATAGAGTGCTTATCACCAAACAACTCGTGAAGATGTTCATAATACGGTGGAAGGGTTTTGCTCTTTTCGCTGATCTTGCCTGCTTGAAGAAGCATTGCTTTGTACGACCGCTCCAAATTCTGATATTTGTTTAAGCATTTATCAGCTGGACTATCCTCTCCAAAATGAAATCCTTTCTTTATCATTTCTTGAGCAACTTCTGCAAAAACCAGCTTCTTCCTGCGTTGCCTATCCTTTAACTTATTTTGGATGTTGGGCGACTTCACAATTGCAAGGAATTGCATTGTAGCCAATGTATCCATGTGAGTAGGGTGGCGCGACGTCCAAATTGGCAGAGCTTCCTCTAAATATCAAAATTGAATTGGCAGTTCAATATTTAAATTAATCTACACTCATCTTTAACGCCAACCACATACAAAACATGCCATGTCAATAAGAGCCAAGTTGCACGTACTACATACTTTCAGTCATGCAACTAACTGCATGTCTAGTCAGTCATCAAGTCTATTGCTTCTAAGGCATTGTTTACAGTTAAGCGGCAAAGACTATCAGATAGCACAAATTCGCGTGTCTATATAAAGGATAGTTGCGTTTATTAACAAGTAGAGAAATGACAAGCTAAATAAAGAATTAAAATGAAGGAGTGTACCCTGGACACACTACGAACTTAAACTAGTTTAAGTTAGTAGTGTGTCCAGGGTATAACGGCTCTAAATGGCTTCCTGCGTAAAGCAGTGATATGATAATTTCTAACAATAGATTGTATAGGTATTAAGTCTGAATTGACTGTATCATCGGTTATCAACTTTGGAACAGCCATTACAGGGGTTGCAAAAAGTAAGGTATCAACTTTTATAGGAGGGATGGGATCAGAGTTATTGAAATATTAGGTCGCTTCATGCCCAACTTAATAAGGAATGGAATGTGAGCCATAGGGATAGTACCAATGTCTTTAGCTAAATTTAGCATATAATTATTAGACAATATATTATAGTTTTCCTTAAGTGTAAGGCCTCTTTTACCTTTGTCCATTTCCAAAATCCTTGGTTTTATTATCTCAAAAGTGTAACCAGGAAAATCGATAACATGCTTAGCCATAGCATGAGAAACAACATCCAAACATTTAATTTTTCTTGAATGCTGTAACATTCTAAGATAAACAGAATTTTTGTTTGACCAATATACACACCAGGACAATCAATATATTTTGTCAAATATACAACCCCACTCTTTTCACTATTGGGAATAGGATCTTTTTTGAGTGGTAACATTGAAAATACTGGGTTTTTTTCATTTCGGAGCTAAATTAGTTCCCAATTCTTTCATAATCCTATTCATTTTTTCAAACGTGTTTGAAACAATTGAGAATATAAGTTATTGCATAAAATTTGGCTTTTTGCAGAATGGAAGAATTAATATAAATTCAGAAATTATATTGTTGGACAAATTAATGTAAAACCAGGAAATAGATTGGTTAGAAATTATTGTGAATTCAAAATTTAAAATTTAAAAATATTTTTATGAATTTGCATATGGATTGAAAATATTTAACAATTGGATTATTTAAAAATATTTCAAAATTTCCAGCAATACTTTGCTTTCATTTTTGTGAAGAGTAATAACAATTCTTTTTTCTTCATTCTGGCACCTTCCTATGGAAGGAAAAACACCTCCCTTCAGTATACTATGTATACTTCTACTTTTAAAATTTTTTAGGATTTTTAAAGAATTTTTACAATTATATTGGCTATGATTCGAATAATACGGATCCAACTTTTGGTGGTACTACGGTTAGTTCACTTTGGATGTGTAGTTTGTAAGGTAGGCTGTTTATACTTTGTATTCGATTATTGTTCGGGTTGACATAGGCTATGCATTTGGTAATAACATATTGTTGTTTTGGATGTATTACTTTTTGAATTTGTGGTAGATTGGTTTTCGTTTTCTTTAAGTGGTGATAAATGTGTTCTTTTTATATATAATGTGTAGGGTTGCATGAATGAAGAACCAATGGGTTCAAAACGTTGCATAAAAATACGTGAATTTGGCTGTAATAAATAGTATGTCAATGTAATTTTTTTCTGAGCTACCGGCCAAAGAAGATGGAACTTTAGAAACTATGGCGTTAAAGATGAAGTAATACAAAACCTTTCACTGGTGTATTATTTGGAAAATGTTACCATCTGTATATAAAACATAATGAGTCTCCTCAATGCAATCAGAGTTGGTTGTGGCCGTCGCACCTAACTCAATTTCCTCCATATTGTTTACAGCAGTGTTTAGCTCTTGATCCATCTATATCAATTATAAAAACACTTAAATTAGGCTCTTAATTAGTGCCATCATGATTGGCATATCATACCCAGTCATTTCTAAAGTGAAACATTTGAGGGCCTACAAGAAAATTTTATTTTATGCAAAGCAGTAGCCTACAGTGTAGCTGCTACCAGCATTTAATGTGCGTTTGTAAAAACTTTGCAGCACCCTGTATCGTGCATCGATTGATGTTGCCGAACACGTTTTAGCGAAATTTATGCGGTGATATTTTGTGATTTCATGAGAAGCACCGTGACCGTCCATGTGGGCTCTTTCCTTTGTATCCAGTAGTCCAATACATGAATCGTTAGTCATTAATTTATAATACATTATGTAAAAGTTTTTAAAAAAAACCTGGTAAATGTTTTATAGACTATACCTATCTTTTAGGCCTAACTGACAACTTGAAAAAGCTGCATTATGTGCACGAATGATTTAACCACAATTCTATGAGCAAAAAAATAGGTTTGAGTTACCTTTTACGGGATCAAGTAGAATTAATCCATTTTCGGTGGATTGTAAGCGTAATTCCCACGTAATTACATCACATGGAAAAAAAATCGCGCTAATATGCTGTGATACAAAATATTGATTTGCCGCTAAAATCCATTCATGATCACTGCACAGTGCATATCACCACAGTACACCGCCCATGGAGGTGTCACCGCCCGAGCGGTGAAAAATACGGAGTTGTGTATAGGTCCATAGCATTTAAAATAAAAACATTTCAAGCGAATTGATTTCTTAAATAATACACTCGCTAAAATCAAAATACATGTATATTCAATATTTTATTTATTTCTGTTTTAAAACGTTACATTGCTTACGGAATTATTGAATTGCTGAACTAATTTATTGTAAGCATGAAGACTCCGTACTTTATATTTTGGCGCACTTTTTAAGGATCGTGGCCTGCCCTTTTGGAAGCTGATGTTAGCTTTATTTATTGTTTCATGTAAGCAAAGAAGAACAAAACATGAGTTGTCGGGATATGGTGACGTTTATTAAAAACTTTGAGGTGAGATATCGCATAAAGTATGAACTTTGCCACTTATTTATAACTAAACTATTTAAATTCAATCATTTATGCATATTATGTATATTGAAAGGTTTAACAGCTGGCGTTGTCCTCAGTTTTACCTGTTTCCTTCACAATTTTACCGACAAGAGATCTGCATTTAATTGTTATGTTGATCTCAGCAATCCCAAGAGGAAATTTACTTCAATATTCAATTAAAAAAACACCAGGGACTACAGTAAATTTTACACGTGGCAAATGGGTCACGAAACCCATATGGCACTTTTGCATAGAAACCTGCAGTTGTTTCATGAACACCACATAAAAGGTGAAGTTAAAAAATATAGTTTAATAACTGAATATTTTTTCTGGGATAACTTTTAAATAAATTATGGCACCACAAATTTCTGAATATGGCAGCCATATCGGTCTTGTGCGGCGATACGCAGTGGTACGGGGGCTTATTGTGCACAGAGAAAACTCCGCACAACTAAATTTCGTTCCACGATTAGGTATATGCACTGTAACAGTGTGTGGAATTCGTGAAACTAAAACATGTAATGATGTTAACGCTTCAATTCCAGAGCTTTTTCAAGCTGAATTTAGTTGTAGTTGGTGTTCAAAAATTAAACACGACAAGCTATACTAACTTATACTGTTTTGCCATTTCTTCATAGCAGATTACGCTTGTATCTTGGGGCAATTGGCTTTTAATGTTATTTAATCTCATTTTCATTTTTAGTTTACCAAGGAAAATAAAAATTATGTTATAAGATGTATCTTCAAGATCCTCAAATGCCCTGTGCCAACTAACTCGGATATTGCATGCACTCCCAAAATTCTAAGCTGCAAATGGTTCCAAGAACCTGAATTTAAGGTAGCGCTTCATATTTATATATACAATTGGTTAGACATAGCCACTAGGTCATCTTAAACCATGTACTTTCATTGTTAACAGGAAACTTGCTCTCTACTATTGCCCAATGTTCAAGAAGTAGTTGGATTGAACAAAAGACTCCTAGCACAGCATCAAAAAGCAAACATAAATATCTTGACAGGTAGTATTATTATATTTTTTATGGAAACATTAAATTATAAGGCATTAGTTCTTTTAAAAAATTGTTTAATTAGGGAAAACAGTGAAGCTGGCTTACCATTTTGTTGACAATCCTAACTTCCTTAGGAGAGTGCTGACATCAACAGGAAGTAATGACGAGTACTATGGTATGCACAAGACCACGTTTAATGCATAGTGTCATCTACAAACGTGAGCTCCATTTTTGAATTCATCTCAACCTTTTTCATATCAGGGAGCAGTTTTAAGCCACGTAGATTTTGCAGAACGGAAGTTTACGTTAGCGTAACCCAAAGTGGAAATGCAAAAGACGTCAGACGCTTGACCGAGGTTCTATCGCAGCAATCAAATCTTACCGAGGAGAAAACAATTGAAATTAGTCACTATTTTGACCGCCCGAGCGTCAAGAAGGAGAATGAAGAGGGAGTTGATGAGGATAATGTGTTAGTTGAGCAGCCTGCACAACTGAAAGAGACCCAGAATATTTTAAGAAAATTTGTTAACGATGGATTGCTCAAGGAAAAGGATAGGAAAATTACGAAATCTAGACTCAAAACAAAGAAGAGGCGTTTAGAGTCAGTTGGTAAGTGTGGTGAGACAACTCCGGGTTGTATGTCCCAGACTGCAATAAAAATTTTTGAAATAATTATAAAAAACTGACTGTTAAGCAGTGGCTACCTTTTTTCCCAATAAGATTGCTATCATTTTTCTCAGGAATTATATTCTAAATTTGTAGATATAAATTTGATGAAAAAAACTTCTTTGCAGACAAAAATGTTGAAAAGGATGAACCAACGCCAACGTGCAGCAAGACAAAGTCAGTTAAAATTGATGATATTCAAGCAAATAAAGTGGAAAATAACTCACAAAAACTGTACGTAGATGCATCCAAGGTTTCATAGAAAATCACAATTAAAGTCTGTTAATAGTAAGCCTCATTTTCCAATGTAGGCACGTAAAGGACTTGAGTTTGAAGCAAATTGAGGAATCATTTGAGCAGAATACTGCCTATCTTTGGGATATCTATAAAGGCCAAACCGACTGTAGACGCCATTCAAAATACATGACTGGAAGTGCCAAAAAAAGAAGAGAGTTGGATTTTCAAGTAAATCTCACATTTTATCACGAAGAGCAGGTTGATCATGCCATTATATTACTTAAAAAATTGCTTTCTCCTAACGGAGACAAGGTAAGCAAAAATGATCATTTATATTCGCATGCAGCAACAAGCTCGAAATTACTCATTCTTTCTCTCTAGGAAATTGATTACATATTGCGTGTTCTGCTTCCTGAATTCTTAATAAAAGTGTATATGGATCTAAAAGGCATCGACCAGGACTTGGCTGAACTCAAAATGCAGCCTTGCAGCGATATCAGAAATATCGAAAGCCCGGTGAAACAATCGTAATACTTGGACGGCTTTGATTCGTTGAAAGCGACTTTTACCTTCGCTATTTCTTACGCTAATAAGGACAAGATAAAATCAGTTAAATGAATCAACAGTTCGAAAAAATATATATTTGTTTTACTTACAATAGCCTTGATGGCATCTTCAATGTATCTATAGTCAGTGGAATGTGGAAGAACGTTTGATTTGTAATCTATCAGCTGTTGTTTGTCCTTTAAAGTCACTAGAGTCTTCCAATGCACAAAAAAATGTTAATTAGTAGTTGTATACAAACCTAATGTAGTGATATATTCAAAGCCTGCTTACATCTACCACCACTTCATGGCACTTGTATTTTTTTGCCAATTTCAGCCGCTGTTCTGCATTATCTACCTTGCTCACATATTTGCAAAGTTCCTTTAAGAAATAAGATTTCATTCACATTATAACATTCATAGAAAATGAACTTTATATTTCAACGTGTGGGTTTTTGAAACCTGACAACTTTCCTGTTTCCAATTTTATTGGCATCCTGGGTGAAACCATGCCTATTAACTGCACATTCAATCCATATTTGTTATTTGTATCGTTTACCAAATGTATTTTTTATGGCAATACATGCAAATTGTAATGTAGTGTACATTTGCTTATAAATATAGTTATTTAATTTGCCATTGAACAGCATTATTTATATACGTTTGACTTTTGCTGATAGTCAACATTCCTGCATAAATTGTAAATAAAAGGTAACATGATTGCTTCCATATTACAGTTATCATTTGCAGGCTACAGTATACTAATATTTCTGAGATATTACATGTAAAGCTTTCATTTTCTACACCTTACTACATTGGAATCTTGGGATCTTAAAATATTTTGAATGTACTTTCATATGATGTGCTGCATGAAAGAGAACAACCATTCCTAACTAATGATATTTAAATGGTAACTTAAAATTTCAGGCGAAGCAAAAAAACTTTTCTGAAACCATTGTTAGATTATAAATAAACCACCATTCGAATCCCTGTAAAATTTTGAAACTATATCTATCTATAGATTATTTCAGTAAAAATAAGGTTATGCCATGTGAGATCTTAAATGACGAAATCATGCAGACATTTTGAGCATTCACGTTTGTAATTTTATCGCTTTTTTATTTTCATTCTAATAAATTCCTTGTTCAGAATCTCGAAGCAGGCAGGTACTTGTTTTTCCAACACGACAAGAACATTGATAAGTATTCACCATCAATAAATAAGCATAGATTCACACCATAAAAAAGAAACAATCTGTATATCAGTATTGGAAGTTTGTTGACATGAAAGGCTTACCTCTGTACTAGCATCATTACTTTGTAAAATTTCGAGTAATTTTGCTGGTGGTATCACAAATTTTATCTTAGTATTCCCAAACAAGCTCTAAAAAAAGTTCACAATAATTTAAACGTCGAATTACTAAGGCCGGAATTCATAGTTGTACAAGTAGTACTTATTTGTATACTTTTAACACACAAGTAGTTCTTATTTGACGACTATGAATTCCGGCCTAAGTTAGTTAAAAAAAATTGTCATTCTTACTTTTGTAGTGAGTAAGACTTCAATATCCTTCCAATGTTTCAGTTCTGCCCTTGCCATTATTGCCATCCAAGCAAATTGTTTGTCTGTTAGCCTATACAGATTACGTATAGCTTGTGGGCTGGCAAAATGGCTCTGAAAAGTTAAAAAAAAATCATTATACGACTTCACATAAACCATTGTCTACAAATGAGCCACTGAAAATAATATTTTGTACCTCAGGTAGTCCGTAATGATGCAAACAGCAGTAATGGAGAGTGGATATTACGGTGGAATGGATAACGGACTGTCTTTTTGCATGTGTTTCTAAACTTTGCTGATTACTTTCATAACTCTGACGCTTTGAATCGTTTGCCTAAACGGTTATTTTAAAATTATTCAACATGATTTTAAAAAAGTTGTAGCAGCAAACACATATGAATATTTCAACTTACTTCTATGTTGGACTGTTTATCCAATAGGCTAATATGCTCTCCTACCAAAAATGCATCATTCAGTAAACTTGAATTTCTTTGAAAGTGATTGGCATAGCAATTCTTCAAGTTGGGCGATCTCATTTTTAGTTCCCTTGACCTTAATGCCAGTTTATAATTTAACATCTGCAAGTAAACATTTCAATTCTTCATAATGATGAAAAAACGAACACAGCAAAAGGGACCAAACCAAAAGTTGTGCTGTTTGCAGGTTCAGCTAGTTATGACCATATATACACACCCACAGGTACTTGTACTAATTATGTTTAAAATTTGAATTATTCCATAAATCACTGGATATATCTTCCTTATAAAACAGAAATATCCATTTAAAGAGGGTTGTCTAGTATTAAATATTAAAAGCAGAGATTTTTATGCAAATTTTGTGTCAATATGTTTTTGAGTAATACTCCACCCATGTTTCGAAGGTTAAAAATTGTAAAAAGGGACTTATTATATAAACGAATAAATATTTTTTACATCGATAAAGATCGAACAGAACCTCTCAATGTGAAATAATGTATGTGTGCAGTGGCAATTATGGCATGACATGCATGCAATTATGATAAATAAAATTAATTTGTGATTAATTTCCAAATAATAACTAAACTCACATTTAATTTCTATGTTTTGTAAAGGTCTTGATGTTCTACACTGTAGATTAAGTTGCATAGTTTAAGGATATAATGGCATTGAGAGTAAAAAAAATGGAAAAAATAATTCCCTTAAATATCCATAAGAATTTACTAATGCAAACGTGTCATTGCAAGTACTTACAGCAGCATCTGATGCCCTACCAAGCATCCTAAACAAAACAGTACGACCAAAATCAGATAAAGAAAAAACAAATAAATAATCAACAATGATCAAAAATGTAAAATATATTACGTCAGCACATCAGACAATTCAGAGTATTCCTGATGGATGTTCAAATATGATATATAATGGTCCATAGCTTCTGGCCTTTGCATCAATTCTTGATTAAATATGCTGGTTTTCAGTGTATTTTTCATGTGGAGAACAGCCTGTTAAAATAATCTCTTTCTCTTAATATTTTTAACTTTATTAGAGCTTCCCAAAAATTCAATTTTTTCAATTATACCCAAAAACAGAATTATTGAACTTACAGCCATGATTGCATTTCCATCATGAAACTTCAGAGCAGTATCCAATAATTCTAATTTCTGCTTTTTGGATTTATAAGCATCTAAACTATAGCTCTATAATGTGTAAAAAGTACAGAAAAAAATTAATGATTGACTTGATACAGGTAGTTTCAATTTCAGCACATTTATAGTAGCACAAAACAAAAATCCTATGAAGCCTACTGGATTGTCACATTAAAAAAAAAATCATAATCAAACGAGGAAAAAACAGCATTCATATTTTCTTTCATTTGATTAGTTTTACAAAACATAGACTATATTATTTTTTAAAGTATTTAGATGCTTTAGAAATATGTAGGACAATGCGGTAGAGATATGACATTCTTAACAGAGGATATCGAAAAAAAAATAACTTAAAAAAGTTATAAAATGTCCACACGTACCTCCCCTAAGATTATTCTTAAAATTAGACGACTGGCTGGCAATGGCGACCATTTACTATCAGCCTCATCCTAAGAATTGTACAATGGAATCATAATTAAACAACTAGACTATTTTAACAAGTTACTTAGTAATATGCCTTACTTTTAATTTCCTTTGTAAAAAGTCCACTTCTGCCTCCAACTTCGACATTTCTGTTGCTGTAACAGGTCGCTGTTGTCGCTTTGGAGCAGAAGTGCCATGTTTAAGGGGTGGTTTGACTCTTGCCGAGTTATAATTATCTAAGTAAAAAATACTCAATTACTCAATGTTACAGCAGTGAATTAAAATACCTTTATTAAGCAAATCCCATTTTTGTAAAATCGGGTTCACATTTGTAAAGACAGGCACTGTCACTAAACAAAACGATTACATTTTTCAAAATTTGGAGTACACTAATTTTGAGGCTTCATGCGCTGATGAGGAACTATCCCGGCATTTACATGGGAACACTGCGGCAAACTACGAAAAGCAGCCAGGATAGCCGACCCAGGAATCGTACCAAGGTCTCCCGCTCGCAAGGCGGTTCAAGCATGGCGCTAACCCACCCTGCGTATTTATTATGCAATTGTTAAGTGAAAGTTTCCACTATGTAAACCAACCTTTTAACGACAACAAGCTAATTATTACCGCTATTCTGAGAACTTGCATCAAATACACCATCTCCTATAATGGTGTCCGCATTATCGCTGAAATCAAAATTAAAACTTCCTGGTTTCACATCCTTCGAAACGCCAAAAAAGGTCATCTGATTAAAAAGAAAAAGAAATGGTAAACTTTAAAGTAGTCGCATACCAATTAAGGACATGATTTCTTCTTAACTTTAAATGCAAAAAAAGTCCCAACAATTGAAGTACACGGTTTATCACAGACAATTAAAAAGATAACATTTACAATTTTCTGTATGCATGAATTTACGCATTTTTTCTGATTTTTGCAAAAATGCACACCTGCAGTTACAAATTTTTGCAAAGATCGGAAAAAATGCACAACTATTGCAAAGTCCAGAATCATTTCAATGTTAAATACTGTTTTTATCTTTCTTATTATGACACCTTTATACTGTACATGTACTTATTTATTAGGTTGTAATTCTTTTATACTGGGTTGTGCAACACAGGTATTTAATTCATATGAAGTGATATTATTGGCACCGATTATCTTATGGCTTTAACCTTAATTAATGTTTCAAATAAACCAAACTAAACACCTACCACATCATCATCAGGCGCATCGAAATTCACCCTGCGTTTACTGGCATCAGACTGGTTCCAATAGTCCTCATTAGTCTCATCGTCATCACCTGTACTAGAAATTGAAAACAAGCACGGTTAGAAATGTATCACTATTTCTAAACACATATACCTGACAGTTTCAGAAACCAATTTGTTTCTGAAAATAGAAGACAACAAAAAAAAACATACCGAGATGACATCATTACAAGAGTTCAGGTAAAATTAGCTGTCACAACCTCGATATCCAACATTAGAGAAGGAAACAAAAATCGGTTAGGCCTAGCGTCTACCAATCAGCTTAGTTGTTTACGATTATTTGTACATGATTGCATAATAAACTTCTCTTCTCAAGCTACAATTGTTAAACTCGAATTGCACCACTACAATTCCTTAATTCAATAAATGAATGCTAAAATTTTACAAAAACACTGCGTGTACATAACAAGTTATCAAATTTATCAACACAGCTGTGAAAAGTCAAAAAATCGTCGGCTAGAAAATGATTACAGGGTGTTACAAAAGTTTAAAACTGAAAAAAAAAAATTCATAGTTTAATCAATTCTTTTTTTTTTCGTAATGTTTACATTTTAACACAATTTCTAAATTCAACCTTCGTCCATGATTGCATGTAGCCTACCTACCCACTTTTAATAAATAAAGATAGAAATTTAATTAAAATTAAATTAGAGGGTTGCATATACCAGAATAATTAAGCCTTTTTTTCGAAATTATTTTTTTATTTTTTATTTTGGAAACTGATAGGAACAAAGGAAATGTAGTAGGACCTAGCATAAATATTCTATTATTTGTTTAAATATATGTATATTACGCTTCTTGGAAATATGTCCGTAACGTTTTTAATTGTATCTATAACTGGTACGTATAAACTAAATTTACAAACATAATAATTTCCATGAAATGTAATGTACATATATTTAAACAACAAATTTAAGCAAATAATAGAATATTTATGCTAGGTCCTACTACATATTACATTTCTTCCTATCAGTTTCCAAAATAAAATAAATAATTTCGAAAACAATTAGGCTTATTCTGGTATGGTAACCTTTAATAATACAGTATAAAAAAACGTAGTTTTTCGCGTAAAACCTTTTAATGTAGCCAGCAAGTACTGGCAGGAAATT
>JAQGCC010004459.1:0-13112 GCA_034698905.1 Xestoiulus laeticollis | reverse complement strand
TTGTTAAATTGAATTTGAAATGAGTTTACGCTATCACTAGGAAGATTATTCCATCTTCTAATCGCATGCAAAAAGAAAGACCAATAACAAGCATCCGTTTTCGCACGAAGCTCCGTGTGCAATGTTTTAGAATGATTGTCTACTTCTTAAACGTTTATTAGGCATGAAAATATTTGAAACAAGATGAGAATTTTTGGGTAAATTGAAACGTTCAAACAAGTCCATAGATAAGGTGATAGTAAGCGGAGCATCAAAGAATAGAGTATCACATGATTCTAGCATAAATCCAGGACACAAAAAGTGTTTTTCCTAGAATCATTCTAGATTGTAATGTGTTCTGAATGGCATCGTAAACAAGATGTTCGATTGCAATCATTGATTCCATAATCATTCATAAATCATCCCAGATTCATTCTAGCATGAAGCGATTCTTTAATCGCTGAAAGCACTACAGCATTAGGGTAAAAACATAGTGCTATGTTGCTATCAGCGATTAAAGAATCGCTTCATTCTAGAATGAATCTGGGATGATTCTGGACTCAATGATTGCAATCGAAATTCTTGTTTTCGATGCCATTCAGAACTCATTAAAATCAATAATGATTCCAGAAAAAACAAACTCGTTTGTGTCCTGGATTCATGCAAGAATCATGTGACTCTCTATTCTTTGATGCGCCACTATATTATGTACGGGTGCATGCGAATCGCAAGTTTACCTTGGTCGACACTAACACCAGTTTGAGTTTGTACCACGAGTTCAAAAACACTATATGCGCCATAATTAAAAAATGACAAAAAACAGAAGAATATTTAGAGAGAATTAAATCATCGGGAAACTTTTTATTTTTTATGTTTAGGCTCTTTTCTCGCAATGTCAAATCAGGCTTCACACGATGGAAAGCCCGCGGAAGAAGGCTCATCGGAAAAGGCCCTTCAACCGCCCTACGAACAGTCTGCGGCGGCCCCACCCGTGGTCTATGGCCAGCCTCAGCCCGGCTACGTGCCCCAACCTGCACCACCGGGTTACGCGCCCCAACCCGGTGTACCACCACCGGGAGTTCCTCAACAGGGGTATCCGCAGCCAGGCGCATACCCGCCGCCCGCTGGGCATCAGTACCCACCGCCACCCCCAGGAGGTTACCAGTATCCCCCGCCTGGCTTTCAACAGCCCATGGCCTCGCAGCCTGCACAAGGTTATAAAACGATAACTGCATTTCATAAGTGCTTTTGTCAGATTCAAAATTTTGTATTTACGTAAGAAAGCGGTTTTCATTTCTAGAGATGTGGATGATGGTACCACAAGGGATACCCAACTGCCCTCCAGGCCTGGAATACTTGACCATGGTCGACCAATTGCTTATTCAGCAAAAAGTAGAACTTCTGGAAGGTATGAATGTTTCGGAATAATAACAACGTATCATTTTAAGGGTCATTTTAAGAGAATGTGGGAGGTTTCGTGTTAGGAGATTACCATAGGGGAGAGTGGGGCACAATCGAACATTAAGATTATTGCAGACAGTTTTTCTTTAAAATGAATTCCAAACATTTTCCGCACACAAACTTATGCTGGAGTTCAGGTTTTTTCGACAAGTAAACTCATTTTTTAATATGAAGTTTGCAATATTTTACAAGGGGTCTATTTCTAACAATGGATTGGTTACAATGATACCTACAGTTAGTTCTTTGCATGACCTATTTTATGGATTGGTCAGCATTTAAAATATTACGCTTCCAAATCATCATTAAAGCACTAATCCTCGTGATGCAATGTGGGGCGAATTTAAACAGCATGACTGGGGCGCATTTCAATGCGCCAATTTGCCTATTTATATTTGTTTTAATTTAGTTTCGCATTAATTAAACATTCAAATAGTTTAAATATGTTCAAATTTGTACATGTATACATGTAGTGATCGTGGTGCATTCCTCTTTTTCAAAATAGCCTAACTATGGTGCGATTGTAGAAAGCCAAAACGCTTTGGTTTATACAAAGTCCGTTAAAATAGTTCAATTTGCGCTCAATAGACATGTTTTAATAAACCATGTGCTTAAATATGTTAATGTACTTATTTTTCCGGTTTTTAATTAAAATTAGTGTAACTGTTCAAATCTGCCCCGTCAATGTGGCAGATTTCAACAATTTTCAAAAAAAACTTTAAATGATTAAAAAAAACACTGTAAAATTCTATTAAGATTCTTGAAAAAAATTGGGAATAGAGATAAACACAAACTAACCAACTGTAATGTTTGAAATTAAATGAAACAATTAAACAGCTGGATAAAAATATTTTTAAAAAATTTTAAAACGTGCAATCCCACCGTCTTCTCTCCTATTATCCTCGCAACCCCTTCAGTCTTTAAAATGTGGTGTCTTTTCCAGCCTTTACCGGTTTTGAAACCAACAACAAGTACGCCATCCGAAACTCCATGGGGCAAAACATTTACCAGGCGGTAGAAGGTCGGTCCAGATTGTACACCTTCAGTTTAACTAATATTCGTAAGCGTTTTCTCACAAAACTCTTTCCCATCCTGAAATGCAGACACCGATTGCTGTACGCGACAGTGCTGCGGTCCGCTGAGACCTTTCGACATGAAGATCATGGATAATGCCAAGAACGAAATCATCCATTTGAACCGGCCTCTAGCGTGCCAAGGCTGCTGCTGCCCGTGTTGCCTTCAGGTCTGTTTCTACCAATTCACCTCGGTACCTTACAATCGTGCCCATTTTCAGAAGAATGGGTGCGTTCAGAGACACTCCCCGGGAAGTTATCGATCACAAACCACTTCCCTGAACGCTCTGGGAAGTCCCCGGTGAGTCTCACCCACAAAAAATCTTCGATCACTACTGATCACTTCAAAATGGCGGAATACAAAACGGCATCACAAAAAGTGTATGGGCCAAGCAGACGAATTAACAATCTTGGAAGAAAAACTTGCATTTCTTACACCTCCAGCAGATGATATGCAGTCGAAAATCCCGGTAGTGTTCCTACAGCGTTCACAGCCATTCTTCCCGGGAGTTTATCATGCCACTAACTGCTTACTTCCCGAGGAATGCCTTTGAACGTGCCCAATGCTCCTACGTCAGTAGCGACTTGGACATCATCGTTAAAGTAAACGTGAAGTGAATTTAAATTATCACTAGGAATACTATTCCATTGTCTAATTGCAAGCTCAGTCAGTGGTTTTCAATGATTATGTCTATTTGTAATACGATTATTTGGCACAAAAATATTAGAAACAAGATGTGAATTATCGGCAAGATGAGGATATATATAGTTAAGATTTCGTGTCTGGACCTCAACGAGTCCCAATTTCGCGGAATGCTGGTGGCTGCCCTTAACAAATTCCTTCCTCGTTTCAGTCGATAGACGTGTTTGCGCCACCGGGCCAGTTCATCGGCCGAGTGAAACAAAACTGGTCCATCTGGGTCCCCAAGTTTTCCATCGAAAACGCTGCCGGAGATACCATTCTTAAGATCGAGGGTCCTTGCTGCACCATGAGCATGTGTGGGGACGTGGAATTCAAGGCGCGTCTGCTGGATTGATATTGCATGGCTTAAAAATTAACAGACTTCTTAACAAGAGTTCCACGGTTTCGTTTAGGTCCTGGCTCTGGACGGCACCACCCAGGTGGGCAAAATCTCAAAGCAATGGACCGGCTTCGTCAAGGAGAGTTTCACGGACGCGGACAACTTCGGCATAACCTTCCCCATGGACCTCGACGTACGCATGAAGGCGGTTATGATGGGTGCCGTCTTCCTCATCGTAAGTTGAAACCATTCTTGATATCGAATCACCTTAACTCGATCTGAACCTAGTTCTCTCTTTTTTTCCAGGATTTCATGTTCTTCGAGCATTCCGACAACAAGAACCATTAGTCTCCCAGAGGACGCCTTCGACCCGTGCCTGACGACGGCAGAATCCGCAACACGGCCTTTTTTTTATCGGCACATTTATATATGTATCTTGACGTGTTTCACTCCCCGCTTTTACCTCGTTCGTGCAGGCGCAGCGAGCGAGTCGACTGTCCGCGTGTCCTAATCTTTTTCACTCCCCGTTTTTACCTCGTTCGTCCAGCATTGCCTTCGGTGTCAAAGCGCGGCGAGCGAGACTGTTCGCGTGTCCCATCTACTTCTTATTCTCCGAACTTAAGGCAGCTCTAAATTTAGCGCTAAAAAGCAACGAATCCTCGAGCGTTAGAAAATGACCGACGCTGAAACCGGTGGACGATTCGTTCTTAAAACAGTAATCTCATTATGAACACTTATTTTTAAAAAATCTCAACATTTTGAAAATTGATTAAATGATTGTAATTGGCAAAATCGGATCGAATCGAACGCCGAAGTTACTAACCAAGCTGCTCTAAATGAAAACTAACTATCGATAATACTTCTCGCATCATTGGTCCTAACTTTAGGAGTGCCTTAAATGCGAACCAAAGATTTGCTGCCTAACTCCTAGTGGTTTTTTTTTCCTCGTCATCGATTTTGATACTTAAGTTTTATTTGGGGGGGAGGGGGGGATTGTTGCTGAGTTTTTCAAAAATTTTTCTAAGACAACTGTCACACACGATGTCTTAGAAAGATTGTTTTTCTTAAGTTTTTTACTTGAACGCTTTCTACTTATCTGCGCTTATATTTAGTTATCGCTCCGCACGGGAATGGGAACTAGTCAAACGTGTTCATAAGAATCGGCATCCCGATGAAATTAACGACTCTTTTAGCTATTTTTGTTTTACTAGGGATAGCGAACGTCCCGGATAATAGCTTTGGTCACGGAACGGATGAAAATCAGAGGCGAATGTTTGAATGACGCGAAAGCAGATTAAACTTCTCGTTACGTAAACGTTAAAAACAACTGAGCCACATTTTTCAACCTTATAACCAAAATTGACAACGCACTCCCATCCCCTTATTGGATCTCCTCGATCACTTGATCGAATCAACCAAAATTTGTACGAGGCCCCAGAATTGATTTTCGGCAACGACGAAATCCATTCCGTAACCCGTTAGCATTTCCTATCTATCGTTGATCGTTGTAGATATTCTCGAGTCCATCTGCCCCGTAATAATAATGCTTCCCATGCACCAGAGTATTTTTAACCTCCGTTAGCGATATACAATAAGACGATACTCCACGGAATCTCATTTTATACTCTCCGTACTGTACTTCACCTTTTACCGGCAGTCGGTGTTGCCTTTTTGAACATGATTTGATATTTTTATTATACATTTACTCTTTTTTATGTCCATAATTCTCGTGCCATATGCCTGAAGAAAGGTTGGACTAGCAACTTTAAAAAACAGGTTATAGTTGCCATTTATGCTGCCAAAAAAAAAACACGTTTTATAGCAATTCGTGTTTCTTAAGTGCATCAATTTGACTAAGGCCGTCCGACAGTTAATTTTGTGGAAAATCCGTGGGTTAAACAATTAACCGCGGAGGAAAAAGTCCATTGAATTCTTGCTTTTTTAAAAGGCAATCAATTACAAATTTACATTTTTTTATAACGTTTTCTCAGGCCTTTTGTATTTTTCTTTTTCTCGGATCGTTCGTTTTACGATTCATCCTGCTGCATTTACAAAATCGTGATTCCCAAAATGTCACGCCGACCAAATAATGCGGATAACATTTAATACTCTAGATACTGTATTTCATCGATTACCCGTTAGAATCCTCCTCGTCAATTATGATATACGATTTTTGTATTATCCTATACTCTATATATGAATGAATTTGTTCAGCCGCATTAAAGCATTTGAAAAACCCAACATTTTTGTTGTCATTTTAACAATTATTAACATTATTTCGATCGAAGAAACAACGGATTTCCAAAAAAACGATTGCCGCTCACATAAAATAACTTTCTGCGGCACGTGTTAACAAAGGATTATCTTTAATCTCAAGCACCTAATTTGATAAGTTAACTAAATTGTGAACGTCTGAAGATAACGCGAGGCAATGGGTAGAAAAAAAAATGTATTTCAGATGGTATCGTAGCACAGTCGGAGGGAGGATATTTTTCGCGAATATTTCATTTGAAACACTGCAGTTAAGTAAGTAACATATAAACTTACGATATACTTTGAAAAAATAAAGAAACCTTTTTTAATTTAATAACTCGTGCATTTATTCATTACTTAAAAACAACATTTGATATGTAGTTTTAAATATCACACTCTGATCTCTTTAGATTCAACGAAAGGTTCGCTAGAGACTCTGGATATTTCAAAATCTTTCAAATTCTTCAAAATTTTCCCTCATAATGTCGGAAAAGACCGGGAATGCTAAGCACGAAAACTCTCTGGATGTTGCGGAGTTCCAGGCTTTCCCAACACCCTCCGCGGGGAATCCATACCCTTCACCCATGCCACAACGGGGTTTCCAGGCACCACCCCCACCCGGGGGTTACCAGACAACCGCGGTCATGGTACCAATGGCAGTGGTGCTGACGCAAGGTTGGTATACACCAGACGACAATTTTCGCCCAAAAATGCCCCACGAGCCATTATTGAATCTAATTGTCCTTGGTGATTCCTCTCGATAATTTAGACATGTGGATGAGGGTACCGCAAGGATCGATACCCAACTGTCCTCTCGGCTTGGAATACTTGACCATGGTCGACCAGCTACTGGTCAAGCAAAAGATGGAGTTGTTAGAAGGTGAGTTATTGATCAGCTCTCGAATTCACAGATTCGACGTTGTTAGATCATTCATTTCTCTTGCATGCACCTAGTTTTCGCAAATTTCGAAACCAAGAACCAATACATCGTCACAAATTCCATGGGTCAGAACGTTTACGCTGCGTTCGAAGGTTAGTGTAGCATCTTGTAGCGGTACATCGGATCCTTACGAAGCAGAGTCCTATAAGCTGGGCATCCGTCATTGCATTTCAGAAAGTAGTTTCTTCGCGAGGGAGTGCCTATCCGATCTACGGCCCTTTGAGATGAAGATCTTCGACAATGCCAGGAATCAAGTAATCCACATTAGGAGGCCCTTTGCCTGCAAGTACTGCTGTTGCCCTTGCAGTCTTCAGGTCAGACCCACATCATATTTTTTTCTGCCAAATTCTATGACTGTATTCTATGTCGTATTTAGCTATGACGCGTTTTTCCCATCGTTTTAGTCTATAGAAGTGTTCGCGCCTCCGGATCAGCTGATCGGTAGGGTAAGACAGAACTGGTCCATCTTGAATTCAGACTTTTCCATCGAGAACGCTTCCGGAGAGACGGTCCTGAAGATCCAGGGTCCCATTTTCGCCGCAAGCTGTTATTGCACCGACATCGACTTCAAGGCGAGTCTCTTTCTGTCTGCAGGAATGCAGGGTGCAAATATATTTTTTAACCTTCCGACACTTTCGTTTAGGTTCTCAAACCGGACGGAACCACGCAGGTGGGAAAGATCTCCAAACAATGGACAGGAACTGCCAGGGAGTATTTCACAGATGCGGACAATTTTGGTGTCACCTTTCCAATGGACCTAGATGTCAAGATGAAGGCTGTCATGCTCGGGGCAATCTTCCTCATCGTAAGTAGGCTACATGTATTATAATCGGATATATAACCCTCAGGGAACGCTTCGGCAATGCGACCATGCCAATGAAAAAAAAATTAGTCTTTCGTTGTTACAACTTAGGTTGCTTTTCTGGGAACCGTAGGTTAGGTCAGATAGGGGCACAACAAAAGACTGCATTTTTTTCATTGGCCGGTCACAGTACCGATCGAAGCCTTGACCTAAAAATGTACCTGCCGAAAGATGTCTATATTTGCATGGGACTGAAAGGTGTACGTCTTAAGACGTTATGATATAAAACCGAAGAGAGCTTTGGCTAGAAATATAATCCTCAAATCGCTATATTATGGAGTGGAACAGGTAGCAAAAATTATCATTATGAACGTAGATTTTGATAGAAATGTCTCTTATACACAATGATGTCTAGCTTATGGCATGGACGACTACTGTCTTTGGGACCATAAAAATGAGGTCTTAAGACATTATGATCATTATAAACTTTAATACTTAGTAGGCTTACTAAATATGGAACACCCCATTTTTTAATCAATAAATAAATTGACCCTTTTTTCTTCAAGGATTTCATGTTCTTCGAAGAACCGCCCCGACGTGGATAAACCAGGGATGCGTGGGATTGTTTTGACTACGAAACTACGACATTTTAAACGTGATAAATTAAATTAAAAAGCATTTTAATACTAAACAGCTGATATGTAGGCCTATAGCGTACTACGTACATGTATCTGATGAAAACACCACCTTTGTACTCACTTTGTCATCTTCTCGAATTAAATTTGAAGAATTGGATAACTTTTTTTACAACTTGAACAACGAAAATTTATATTTTCTGATAGAAAACAGTAAAATTAACTTGCCAAACTTCGTAAAACTGATACTGGGACTGCTTCAGATTCTTTCGAACATGTACCGGAAATCCAAAAATCCAAATTTCGAACTTCCAGCTGGAATATGATACCCAGAATGCCCCACTTCGAAACAGCAGTCCAATTATATAAATTCTTGATAAATATTTAGTTTATTTACGATTTTACGACCGAATTGATATTAATTTAATTCTTAACACTATATCAATGAGAGATCGTATTTTTAAATATCCACCGGTGAATAAAAACACAACATTCCAACACTCATAAAAACATTAAAATTTAGCTCGTGGGGAGAGTATAGCTACATACAATATTACGTCACAAAATCGCCATCTGTATATATATAGTCAGAAGGACTTTGGCCTCTTTATTGCTTTTTTGGGTAAGTCGATAAGAATTAAATATGTGATGATACAGTTAATTAAAAGATAAATGATAACTTAACTCTGGCGTCGGTAATCTGTTTAACTGCAACGTACGTACTATCTCAAATGCATTTGCCAGATGTACGTATCCCAGCATGACGTTCATATATCACATATGGCGATTGAAATGGCTTTGTAAATTGACCTAAATTTCATTAAAAAATTTTGAAAATGCTACGTGACGCCTGTTTTATATAAAATGCTGACTGACCTTTGACCCTGCTTAATTGCCTCTGTGACAACCGAAACGTAACGGGGGATGGGAAGAGGAGACACGCCTCTCATCAGATATATGACGCAATTACAGCATGTCCAAACATGTTGAAATAATCCTTATAACGTTTAACATCTTTTACATCAAATATTATGCTAATTTCTAGCTAAAAGTAAAGCTATTTAGCTTATAAAATATAAATATTAAAAATTATATTGTACTTGTACTTTTATAAAACTGCAGAATGAATGAAGTTTTGGCAATATATAATTGTCACTTTGGGTCACAACTATATGACGACCCACAAAAAAACCAATTTATATAATGTAATAAAATTAAATTAATAATAGAAATGTGTTCACCCTGACACTAGTATAAGGGGTTAGAAAGAAGTACAGGACAGTTCAATTCATTTATAAAATGACCCTTGTTTAGAAATGAAGGACAGTTTTTGCTTTCTTTAGCAATAACTTTTCCATTCTACTGTTTCGTCGTTGCACTAACAGTTTAAGTTAACTGTCAATATTGAATATCAATATTCGTTATTGGGTTTCTCCAACAGTCCATTGTATCGGCCAATTAAGCTAGCTTTCCATCTCAAAAGGTAAACACGAAAACCACCAGTAGCATCCTCTCACTAAAATGTCAGGGTCTTCGGACCGGCCCAGAATCGATTTATGGATTGTCCGTATTCTAGCCTGCGGTAAATCGCAAATCATCCGCTCTTTTCAGGTATCTTTTCCGCAATGTCCGCACCACCGCCGTACGACGGTCAGCCACCGCCGGGCAACTACGGCCCACCCCAGCCAGGATTCGGATATCCCCAACCGGGATACGGCCAACCAGGACCTGGGGGTTACCCTCCGCACGGCTATCAGCCGCAACCAATGGGATATCCACCGCCCGGAGGCTACGGGCCCCCGATGCCCATGCAGATGCAGCAGCCTCAAGGTAACCTAGTACGCTCCCGGGATCTCGCTGCTTCCTAAATTCGCCGCCTAAACTTTCTATTTCTGGCTGCAGAGTGGATGGAGATACCCCGCGGCATTCCCAACTGTCCGCCCGGCCTGGAATATCTGACCATGATCGACCAGCTGGTTGTCAAGCAGAAAGTGGAGCTTCTGGAAGGTAAGGTCCAGGATATAAAAATGACCAAATTATTACTGTTTAGTTAGTTTTACAATATTTATGTTGGTTAGGAATTGCTGCATGTCTGTTTTCGTTTATGGAATAAAGAAATGGAACATAAGCATGTGCAATTCAGCACGTGAACCCAAAATGCACGTGCTCGTGTTCCGAAATGAAAGACGTGGCACACGCAAGCATTCCAAAAAAAAAAAAAAAAAAAAAGGTTTAAAATTGTTTTATAGCTCCGAGACTCAAATAAAACAGTTGCTGCTTCTGCTCAAAGATAAGTTTTAAATAAATTACAATAATATTTTGATAATTGCCAAATTATTTACTGTTTATGTTAATGTTTAGTTAGTTTTATCAATATTTTATATTAGTTAGGAATTGCTGCATGCCTATTTATGGAATAAAGAAATGGAACATAAGCACGTGCAATTCAGCACGTGAACCCAGAATGCACATGCTCGCGTTCCGAAATGAAAGACGTGGCACATGCAAGCATTCCAAAAAAAAGGGTTTAAAATTGAGTTCTAATTCTGAGATTCAAATAAAACAGTTGAAAAAAACGATGCTGCTTCTGCTCAAAGATAAGTTTTAAATAAGTTACAATAATATTTTGATAATTGCCAAATTATTACTGTTCATGTTGATGTTTAGTTAGTTTTACGATATTTTATATTGGCTAGGAATTGCTGCGTGCCTGTCGTTTATGGAATAAAGAAAGGGAACATATCATGTGCAATTCAGCATGTGAACTGATGCACATGCTCGTGTTCCGGAATGATATTTTGATAATTTGCAGTTATTTCAGTTATGCTAGTAAATTTTGAGTTATCTCCAAAAACAACAATTATCTTTCATGCCGTTCAACTTCCTCATGCCTCCATTTCTCAACCCAGCTTTCACCAGTTTCGAGACTAACAACAAGTACGTGGTGAAGAACTCCATGGGACAAAAAGTTTACTTTGCGTCCGAAGGTAAATTCCCTTATCCATGCTTCAATTCCTTCCACCATGTTCCTACCATAACAAAATTTCTCTACGTTCAGATACCGACTGCCTCACGCGACAGTGCTGCGGTCCGCTGAGACCTTTCGACATGAAGATCATGGACAACGGTCAGAACGAAGTGATTCACCTGAACCGGCCCTTGGCCTGCAACTCTTGCTTGTGTCCTTGCTGCCTTCAGGTCGATCTCCGCACATTCTTATCCTCGTCGCGTTTGCTTCCCGTAGCATTAACGTCCTCTTCCACCATCTCCTTTCAGACACTAGACGTGTTCGCACCCCCTGGTCAGCTGATCGGTCGCGTGAAGCAGAACTGGACCGTGTGCGCCCCTTCCTTCTCCATTCAAAACGCCGCCGGCGACACCGTGCTCAAGATCGAGGGCCCCATTTGCACGTATAGCATCTGCGGAGACGTAGAGTTCAAGGCGAGTGTCCGGTTTGCGGTTCGTTGCAAATCCTTCCAGACGATCTTAACAATCCACCGTTGATTTAGGTCCTGGCGTTGGACGGCGCAACTCAAGTGGGCAAGATCTCCAAGCAGTGGACCGGCTTCGTCAAGGAGAACTTCACGGATGCCGACAACTTCGGAATCACTTTCCCCATGGATCTGGACGTGAACGTGAAGGCGGTCATGCTGGGCGCCGTTTTCCTCATCGTGAGTACACAAATCTTCAAAGCCTTCTTCCGATACGTCACATAACCGACTGTTTCCTTTTTCTCCCGCAGGATTTCATGTTCTTCGAGCAATCCGGGAAGAGGCAGAACGATTCGGTAGGAATGATTTAGGCGAGAGCACGCGGCGCACGAAAGCCGCACCAGACAGCACTTCGAGATTCACATTTCACCTCTGCTTTTTTATTTTCGTCGTACGTTCAGCGTTGTGCAGTGGTAACTAGGTGTAGTGCCGTAACACTTTGACCATGAAATACCCAAATTCTGCTCGGTGAAAGCGTGGGAGGTTAACGGGGCTGTGGACAAGTTTCAAATACTAGAAAACTTTGCCGTACATTCCTTTTAAAGTTTTTTAATAGAAATGTTCTTTAAGGTTTCAAATCTTGAAACGAAATTAAGCGGAGGTTCGTAATCTTCAGATTTTCCCTATTATTTTAAAATTAACAAAATATATTTATAGATAGCATAAAATGTATATAGTAAACATCGGGAATCCAAAAACTGCATCTTCTTATCAAAATGCTTTTGTATAAGAATTTTACTCGCACTAAAGTTTGATTTCACTCGTTTACTGTTGTATTTTTGTAGCACTTTTTTTTTCAGTTTTTTTTTACTAGCATCTTTAAATAATAATAGAATCTCGTAGAGTGAATCTCTTACGAGTCAAAAGAATCAAATAAGATTGATTCAGGAAACAATAGACATTTTAACGTGCGCAAATGCCAAATTATTTAGCTTACTTTTTAAGTCTAAATAAAAGTAATTTCTAATGAAATTTTACAACTTCAAAGATTTTTTTTTGCTTTTTGGAAAGCTTGAAATATTTCCATTTCAATGTCTGTTCATTTTCCCCTTTGCAGAGAGGTGAGATTCGAGTTAACGTCTACTAAAACGTAGTTGATGTCCAGTCAAAGGTCACAAAATCACTTAAAACGTACCCTTTTGTGTCAATGTCGTTCAGTAAGTGCCATGAAATCAAAAGAAGCATGGGAGATTGAATACCTCATGGGTCTCGGGTCAACTCTTTACCAAATTCCCTGCTCGGAATAACATAAAAGTAGCAAAAATAAATAAAGAATAGAATTTAAAGAGATTTAGAAACTAAGTAATATTTAAGAAAATCGGAAAAATGCAACATTTTAAGGGGGAACTGAACTGACTCTGAACTGCATGTTTTGCTATGAAGGAAATTTTGAAACATACTTTTAAAAAAACTACTTGTTATAATACAAAAATAAAAATTGATAAAAATGCAGTATTTT
>JAQGCC010004458.1:0-13115 GCA_034698905.1 Xestoiulus laeticollis | reverse complement strand
ATAACTATGCTCTTAATGTTGGGATCATTCTTCGCCAAAGCGAGTTCTTCTCGGACTTCGTTCATCAAAGAGATGTTTAAAGAATTTATCTTAGAATTGGCCGCCGATGTTTTGCGGAGCCTTAAACAACATATGTTTTATCATTTTTAATATATATAGAAAATTTTATGTTGTAAAATACCTTTATTCCGGTTGATTTTCGCTGACAATATCCAGTATCAACACCGTATCAAACAGATGGATAACAACAACACAGAATCGAGTTTTACTCGCTAGCCGCGGGGTGGCGTTGCTGAGCAGCTGGGCGTGTCTTGGGGGGGGTTGCCTTCTCTAAAAATCAGAGGTGCACATACTGGTTCACCTCTTATACTGTGCTAACGTTGCTTGAAGTGTCTTGAAGACTGTTATTCAAACTAGGCCAACACGTATAAAAACTGGACTGAATATCTCGGAACTGAAATATCAAAATTATTATTTTACACATATTAGACTTGCCAATTTGAAATCTTCAATTTTTTGAAGCGAATTGAAGCATGGATTTGCACCTGGGATTTTTCACAACTGAAACACACCTGCTAATTCGTGGAAAAAGTATCTCAATAAATTATAAAAAACAACGCTCATTTAATTTCATTACCTTGCAAGTTAGGTTCACTTTCTCGAATATCGAGTTAATTTGATTTAATCGTTTCCCAGTATTGATTTCAAGAGTATAAAAGCTATGGTTGCCTACCAGAATAAGCCTTTTTTTTCTAAACTATTTTTTTATTTAATTTTGGAAACTGATAGGAACAAATGAAATGTACGAGGACCTAGCATAAATATTCTATTATTTGTTCAAATAATTTACATAAAAAATTCTGGTATACAACCCTCATAAGCTCTCATGTATACGCTCGTAGTTATTTTCCATGTTTTAAACATCTTGATTCCAAACACCCAAAGAAAGTGCCAAGTATTACAAAGAAGTACAATGGACCTAAGGTTAAATATTTAATTAGCTGGTTTGAACAGCGTCAGCAAACTGTGTTTTCATGAATTGTACACAATGGTATAATGCGCTGATTAGTTGGTAAATATTTAATTTTCTTTTGCATATTAATCCTATAGCTCGTAGCTGTTAATAAAATAAGCTGATTTCATTTATCTGCACTTCGAAGACGTCAAAAATATGCTGAGTATGATTATATACAGTATTAACAATGTGTAATAATATTTTCATTAACCTGTGGATTTCAATGCGGTTGGAATGTATGAATGATTAAATAAGCGATTGTAATTACTTAAATCTACCAGTATATATTTCCACTATTCTCAGCTGGCATCAAGATTATATGACAAGAATGATAATAAAATAATGTAAACAGCTAATTAAGCAAATATCAGTAAATGGCTTATTTTTATTTTGTCATGAATAACCTACTTGTATATGAATGCTGACCATTCGTTGGTAAAAGTCACGTGTTGGATTATTCTTCGTAATGATCGACCTACACGAATAACCAATCTTTATAATTGCAATCATTTTTTATGAGTTATGATCGGGTTTTTTCTGTTGGGTGCCGTGTATAATTATTCGCTGAAGGTATATTCTTATTTCTACGAAGTTCCTGGAAAAAGGTAATTGGAAATTAGCTTTAAAATTTTGAGTTATACGACGAATCAAGAGTTTTATGTAATGATGCAAAAGCAATTTTACCATAAAGACCACCCAAAGATCAAGCAGGAGTGTATATTATATCAAATGTAAAATTTCAATGACATAACACATATTGGTGACATAGCAAGAGCATCATACAATAAACATTAAAATAATTACCAAATTATTTACCTGTTTATTTTCGTGCCTAAAATTAACCTATTCCATAAACATATTTTTGGCTGCAATTTTTGTAGGACCTACATTGGGCTGGAAAAGCATGTCTAATGTAACAAGTATGCGAAAAATTACAAATTATACAAGTTGGCATGCCAGAGGTACTTTAGGGACAACTATAGACATGGAATCAAAACGCGCATGTAATAAACACCATAATAATTACCAAATTATTTACCAGTTTGATTACGCACCTGAAGTTAACCTACAAGTATTCCACAAACATGTTTTTAACAAGAACATGCATATATGGTGTAATTATTATGCAACTTGGATGTTTTACAAGTCAGAGTTTCTTTAAATGTAAGAACTATATACATGGGGACAAATTTGTCAGCAAATAATACATTTTCAATATTTAATACATGTAAATGGATGACATGAACAATTTGAAGGAGTTGAATGGCCCGAAAAAGGGAAACGTTTTATTGTAAACGACTCACATATTTTCTGTGTCTACTAGAGAATATATTGCAGGAAATGAACCTTGAGACATACATGTACAACGTTCACACTGACCTTATTACACGGGGTCATCTCAGTTGCAATATATAACACCACACATTTCCCCCAACATATTCTATAAGGTATGCAACTGTTGAAAGCCTACAGCTATAGTGAAGGGCTATTTCTTGAACTTCTCTACCGTGTAATTACAATTTACCGAGGCTAATGATACATGACGTAATTAACTCACTGAAAGTGTGTTGCTAGTAGGTTAAGAAGCTGAATTTCTCTGGTTCAGGAGACAAAATTAGTTAATAAACAAAGCCTGGAATCCCACGAACCTTTTTGTTTGCCTGAAGATAAGTTTGTAAAAAAAAGCTATAGGGTTATTCGGTTAATTGAATGCATGCATTTTCTAAAATTTAATCTTAGACTTGTTAGATGAACCATTTCCTTATTGAAATCGGTGAATAGATTATGAAAACCTCCGTGAAATTGGATCAGTGATGACCGACCTATATGTGTTAGTTTTTGACAGCTAATAAAATTGTAATATATATATATATATATACCTCTAGATTGTTTTGGTTGTAGTATTCAATGAAGAATTGATTACAGGCGTGATATTATCAATTCTCAATGGATCACATTGTGAATGCATTTCTCCAGGGGGTAGTCGAGATATGACAATTAATCATTGAATAAAATATGCAAATCTACACTTCCCACCTTTTTGAAAACATCTGTAATGTAATTGTAATACAAAACTGCATGTAGGTTATTATTTTTATAGTGCATACTTTAATTCCATTTCCTTTAAATATGCAATGCGTAAATACAAGTCTCTTTGCAATTGTTAATTGATATCAATTGGATTAATTCCTTTGCAAGCATAATTTCGATGTTGATATATATGATAGCTATAGAAGAAGAAGAACACAGGTTGTATTCACATTTGAAATATTAATGGTTTCGCATTACGATGCCTTCTACATGGCTAAAGTGGCCTGATGTATAAGCTTACATTTTTTCAGCCAAGTTTATAGTTCCCTGGTGTGTTAGTCATTGCTAGGTCTATAGCAAGTCAATCACTGAACTATAAGCCCAGTGGTTGGTCAGGAAATTCCTTAAATTGCGCTATGTCACTGCAGACGCATGATTTGCCTGTCGTTGCAATTGTTTCATAATATTATGTTGCACCTTCCTTGCATCCAGTTTTGTTTCATTGTAAGTTTATGCCTTGCCAAATGTGTTTTTAGCAAGGTGACCTCCTATACATTTCGCGTGAGAAATGTTGGAAAAGTAGAGCACAGTGTTTTGAACAAAAGTTTCTGAAGAATGAAGCTGTATAAAATTTAAAAAAGGTAGTCCCTTGTTTGATAATTTTATATATCAACTTTTTTTGGATGTTCTATAAATATACACATTAAATTAATTCTGACGCTGTCAAGTTCACTTTCGCATGGAAAGACCCTCTTCAAATCAGTTTCAATTATGTAAATACAGGGTATTATTATATTTTTTTTAGATTATATTGAGTTTTTTAATTAAATCCTGGTTTATTTTTTTTTACAGGGATGGGAATGTAGCCACTGGAAGTCATCATGGTTCAGTGCACAGGCTTGCGGAAGAACTACCTGGTGCTCATATGCATGGCACTTGGCATAATATTCATTTCTTACCAATTCACTGGAATATTGTAAGGATGAACAATTATTTATTGTATGCTATTATTGTTTTCCCCTTGAACCTGAATTGCTATTGTGTTTAGGTGCGTGTGGCACTAAGGGAAACCAGCCCCCCAAAAACCGCAGTTGCAGTAAATTCATGTTTAATTCCAGTCATTACATCTATAGACTTGTTTCCATTGTCCATTCTTCAAGGTTAAAATTAAATCAATGTTACGATGATTTTATGATTCCATACCCAATATTCATATTAGCCATATTGGTAGTATACATGTATACTGGGCGTAGTACTTTTTTAAAAAATCTGATTTCATGCAGTTGTAAGTACCAGTACGATATTGTAAGTTATACCATACCTTTGTTCAACCTTGGTATTAAATAGTGTATACGCCTAGAAATTATATTTTTTAAATTTTAAGTGGTCATATTTATAAAACCGAATAACTGCGTTTTCAGGCTTGCCAAAAACAATTTCGGACTTTTATTTATTACTCACCAACAGCAAACAAGTGCTGCTCTGGAGACAAATGTTAAAAAGAATGGGCTTGCATACAAAAGTAAGGGCAAGATTTTTTCAAGGCTATTGAGCTGCTTGCAGTTAGAATACAGTAAACATTGTGGTGAAAATAGATTGACCTTTTCATGGCCACTGAACGCCAGAGCATTAAACAAGGTAGAAGATAATTTGTCCACAATTTTTAGACTTGTTTTTTGCAAGTTAGGCCAATACACTCAATAATAAACTGACCTCAGTACACCTCTTCATTCTGTTTAAGCAAACAATGCTTAATGAACTTGTTATGTTATTTACCTTTCTCATTGTTATTTTCTATTAGGACTATTCTATTAGGTTATTTGCTATTAGGTTCTCATAACCTTTTTTTTTTTCTAAAATGACCATGGGAACTTTGCTATACATTTGCTAACTTGGCTGATGAAAGTCAAGGTTTCATCCAAAGGATTTTTAGAGGTACGCCAATCAATAGGAAAGCATGACGTCATCCTACAAGATTTGCATAATTTGCACATAAAACTTCCTGTTTCGATGATGCATTTGTGTTTATTAATCACGACATATATAAAACTGGTCTCTGTAAAAAATATGACAGTTTAAAGAAAAAGAGTTAATTTTCTATGCAAGATAGCAGAAACTGGAATAAAATTATTTGATTATTTATCTCCTAAGTTCCACTACAACCTATGTTTAATTGTTATTCCCTGCTGCATATCAAATCGAAAACAAAATCTCGTATTCTATATCAAAACTACATGATACTCAATTGAAATCCATATCTATTGAAAACTCACGATATTTCGAGGTTTTATCAATGACGATTGAGTCCTGTTAAAGCAATCACAAGAATTTCCAAAAATTCTCTTCCAAAATCAGTTTACAAAACTGAAAGCAATATATGTAATCTTACATATTTTTCCTTTCACCATGCATGGCGCACCCAAAAATCCTAACATTACTTTTGTACATGTACATTGCATAACTCTATATTCACATGCCATTATTTTCTTTGCAATTTCCCATTTTTATACCTTTACAATTATAGAAGGAGGCAGAGCAGGCAAGCGAGTATAATTTTATAGTCAGCTACTATTTGAAAACTTTTGTCAATTCTTTCCGTGTGAACATGTTGCATTACAAACAGGTGCACTGTTTCGAATTCACGGTGCTTTTTTTTGTAAAATCTGAGGTAGATGCCCAACAGTCATGAATATTTATTGTGAAATCAATTGTTATTTTTGTCATTGTTATAAAATCAGAATGGCAGGTTTGCAAAATTAAAACCTTGTTGGCATGGAGTTTTTAGTTTATGCTTGTATATAAACTCATTCATGGTGCACACATGCTTAAATAATAATTATTAGCTCTTCACGATTTTCCTCCTTGTGTTGAAGGATAGAGTTAGACAGATTACTTTAGGTACTTCCTTCAATTCATTAATGTATGAACAAATATCTTCCTTTACTATTGCACGTAAAGCAAAGACTATATTACTGGTTTAATTCATGCTTGCAACAAAATTCATTTCAATGTGCAAAATGCCCTATGCTTGCATTAATCTGGCTGCTAGTAATAGGACGCACTGGTACATGTTAAAATTATACAAACTTCCAATACAAGCTTTTACGACAATGCGTATACATGTAGATAGATTAGTTCTTATTTTTAGGTGTTGAACTAAATGTAAATACAAACATCCCCCATGATCAGTAATGTTATTAGCTTTCAAATGGTAATTTCAACAAATAAATTCATAAAATAAATTAATAGGCCAATTGATCATTCTAAAAATTAAACGATACAAACTTTATGAATTATTGATTTTGAAATACATGTACTTTATTAGTTTGTTTTATGTTCAATTCCCAAATGAGTTCAATTCGATTTATGACAAAAAAAACTCACAAACGTTTCTTGGTAACTACTCATTTTCTGCTTATTAAAGGGTAATAAAGCGTATATGCCTGTAATGGTTACAATTTTAACTTGTATCTCCTTACTTCGTGGCTACATATGCGTGGCAAATCCTTTTCCCACAGTAGAACTACCAAGAAATATATAGTGTTTCAGCTTACTTTATAAAAAAAATAGGCAGTTATGAAAATAGCTCAATTTTGAAAGCAAAAAGAATTTGGTTTCTTCAAGGATTCATTCACGGTTGATTTTTAGGAAATTTATGTGGAGATAGGTCACAGACGGTATCACGTGACTTTAAAATTAAACACATTAGTAAAGGGAACACATTTTGTCACTAGCAGTCTTGAGGTAGTGATTATAGAAATTTAAACCATTGTAGTTACAGGCTTCATTACCCATTCAGGATGTTACGATGTAGTATGGACCAATTTCTCATCCCGTGTATTTTTTCAATTTTATTTCCAGACCCGCAAATGGATCCGCCAGTTTCGTGGCCGAGGTGGTTGAATCATGCATTCCCAAGAAGAACGTGTGCTTCATCAAAACCCACAAGTGTGCTAGTTCCACCCTGCAGAACATCTTCATGCGTTATGCAGACAGAAACGGTCTGCTACTGGTGCTGCCATTGCAGGGTAACTACTTGGGCCATCCAATCCACTTCCACCGACAGATGGTGCCTCGGCTAAAGTCGGGCCACCGTTACAATATCCTCACCCACCATTCCAGATACAATTATGAGCAGATGCGGGCCCTGATGTCCGAGGACTCGGTTTTCGTAACCATTCTGCGTGACCCGGTAATGCTTTTCGAATCCTTGTACTCTTACTACTCGCTCAATAATACTTTTGGCATGGACATCGTCGACTATGCAATGGCCAACAGGTCGGCTTTGGAACACCATAACGACCGCTTGGTCCAGAAGATAGGCCGCAACCAAATGTCCTACGATTTGGGCATCATGAAGCGGGAATTTGACAACCAGGCAGCCATCAGGAGGGCAGCTCGCCAGTTTGACCAGCAGTTTGATCTAGTGATGATTGCCGAGATGATGGACCAGTCGCTTGTTCTTCTAAAGAATCTCTTGTGCTGGGACATGGACGATGTGGTCGCATTCAAGCACAATGCCCGAATGCAGTCGAATAAGGTAACTCTGAAGCCCGAAGTGGAGGAACGCCTTCGGATCTGGAACAAAGCCGATCAGATGTTGTACGATCACTTCTACGCACGATTCCAGGAGAAAGTGAACGCGTTCGGAGTTGAACGGATGGAGAAGGAAGTGAACGAGCTTCGGCGAAGAAGTGCCGAATGGTACAACTATTGTATAGCCGACGAGAAATCCGGCTCAGAGCTCAATGGCAAGTTCAAAGTGTACAATAAGCAAGTGCTGGGCTTCCGGCTGAGGGAAGGCGTCAACAATGGCACTTGCGAGAACCTGGCCAAAGCCGAGCTGCCCTTCACCAAAGAACTACAGGACAAGCAACGCCATTATCTGTCCATTTCCTCTCCCATTCCAACTCGGATTTACTACAACAGAAAGAAGTATCCCTATGGAAGAATCTATCGATACCAGTCGTAACGCGTTGCTTTGGGATGCCATCTCTTCGGTGTCCTCTGCCAGAAGTATAGCTAGACAGGAAGTTGCATTAAGTTGGGTGTAAACACTGCTCGGATCATTTTCTGAAATGCTATTTCTGTCATGCAGTGTTTAAATCGCTGCATTGACAATGCAATATGATTAAAACATTCCATTATTTTTCATTTCTGTGACCAGCTTGCTCTCAAGAAAAGCTTGGCATTTCAGTTACAGTGAAACCTGTGAATAGCGCACCCTATTGGGACCGAACCATGGGGTGTGCTACTTGGAGTGATGTGCTATATGAAGGTTTAGCTAAAGTGATGACCATAAAGAATCTGATATTATTATCCTAACGAAGATGCACAAATATATATGTTGTAGTTTTAAATGTTTTTTAAAACATATAAACAAAACCGAAAAATACATATAGAAAACATACGCTCGTATACAACTTGCATCTATGTAGATGTAGCCATTTTTACTTACTGTAATTGGGTGTATATACATGCATCGAAATTCCTTTTCAAAATTGTAAACATGCATTAGGCTATAATATATTTTACTTGACATTTACCCCCTCATTTTGGGATTTCCCAATGGGTGAAATTTCATTGTTGCATGCTTTGGCGTACACACTCTTCGCAGGTAAAATCGTGATTCTGTCCTAGGAAACCAGTGCGCATGTCGCGTTTCACAGGGAATACGCTATATAGAGGTAATTTGTTCTATAAAATCGATCCGTGCCGACTGTGAGGGTACGTTACTCCCAGGTAGTACGCTTATATATGGAGGGCCCTTATTCGCAGGTTTCAATGTATTGATAGCGTAGGGCGTTTACACCCGCCTGAAATTATTCTTCATCGAGATGTTAATTTGTAAAGCGTCACCCGTGTTGTTTAATGTCTCTAGACAGATCCCATTATTTGTCTTAGAAGAGAATAGATTACTCGTCGTTGATTATTGTTATAGCAATAGCATTGTAATCAACGGAAAGCTGTCGCAATTCAGTCGTTTACGTGAAACATTGTTTGCAGAAGACATCACCGAGGCATAGCAGCGAAGAGATCCACATTCTTAATGCAAATACTCTCTATATGAACTTGAGGCCATTGATGTACGTGGCTGAATTTCATCAAAGAAGAATCCTAGCGTTCACGTTTTATTGGAAATGTGGTCTGTTAGGAGAATCGATGATGATGCTATTTATACTGATAGTGAATTATACAATGTATAATTAATCTTTGGAGTCACTATATGCCATATTGAAATTGTATGGGCTGTGGACTGATTAAATTATTGTAATAATCGAGCGATGAACTGTTTCCATTTTTATACAAATTGAATCCGATAAAACATCTTCAAATGTATTAAAACTGTACGCGTATAAACCGGTAGCTATAACCTACTATTTTTAATAGCATCCGGTGACCACATCAGTGATTTAAGCAATAATTTAAATGCACATAAAACCTTATACCGGTATTATTTTACCAACAAAGCCTTCCTGTTTTCCTCATTTTCCCATTTTTTATTTAAATGTTACGAAAACTGCGAACATTTATTCTGTGAGTTTCCTTGAATTTACCTTCAAATTTAGCCAAGTGTGGTCAGCGGTAAATTACCAATTAACTTGATCACGCTGTTACAATGCATTTGTTGATTCAAAAGCTTTCAGAGATTTTATTGGTCAGCTTATATTTTTCCTCCCTTGCCCTCCTATTGTGAATTCCAGTGTTGGGAGGAGTATACATATGACTACCGAATTAGTAACATTTTGCAGTTTGTTTGGCTATAGTCGGCCATGAGTTTCGACCCACCTCTTCTAATCTAAAAATGACTCAATAGTCTGAATTTTCCCTTTATGAATCATGAAATGTTGAAATGATGGAAGTGAATAAACCGATAGCCACATAGAGTGTGTTGCTTGAAAGTGTTTTCAACTAAATTTGCAATCCATAAATGTATGTATGCAAAATGACAAATAAACATTTCCAATCAGTTCCAAATAATTTATTACAATAACGATAAGCCTATTCGCTCAACAATCCGCACGTATAGGCTACCTGTCTGCTTCTGCAGAACTGTTCTTTTAAGCACACATAGGCTTTTCGTTTAGCTTATACCTATATTTATGTATACATGTATGTGGACACTTGTAAACGTTTGAACGAATAAACAATCATGTGATGTCAACTAATAAAAAAAGCGAAAACATCACATCTCAAACAAGAGAAAAACATTTTGTTTGTTTTACATGTTTGTATTACAAATTTCCAGCTTATTTACAGGGCCTGCCGGGGTTTAGTCAATCAACTTGAATCAAAGCAGATTTTGTGCTTACGAACTAACCAGCAACACTTCATTGCATGTACATGTAAGTAAATTTGTCTTAACCGAAATAATATAGTCGTGAGCAAATCAAAAATGTGTCCCATAAGAGTATTTCGAGGTAACTAGCTTAAACAAGAAAATAAACGACAAAGTTCCTAAAAGCATCACGAAAAATCACTAAAATTATACATGTACAATTGTGCGTGTTGTTGAAAAAAAAAACTGCCCTACAGAATTTTTGTAATAAAAGTTTAAATCTTAAATAACATTAAATTTTAACTATACGGATGAGTAAAAAAGTAGGGCATTTGCAATGTGGAACCTGCGTTCTTAATTTTTTGTATTATGTAACACACATAACTTTATATCATTTAATTACACATGTATTACAAAATAGTAATTGTATAATAAACAAAATTGTTAGTTCCATCACCATTCGTTTTAAAATCCCTATATGATTGTCCCTGACTTCGGCACATAGGTTTTTCGAATAAGCTTGATTCGTTTTTAGGCCAGATTATTAGCGCAACATTTTCTCATTTAAATAAACACTATATATTAGCTAGCCCATAAGAAGTAGGCCACGCAGAAAGAGGTTGGTAAAAACAACTTTTTTCCCCTAAACAATGTACATGACCAATAAATGCTATCGGGAATTTTGTTACAAAATTTGGGATGAATATGGGTAGAAAAAATTGCTTACGAGGTATTTTTTTTAAATAAACCTACATTTAAAGTAATACTTAAAATCATAAAATCGGTCTGAAATATAAATTTTGCAAAGATATAAAACCCAAATCGCCACGATCGAAGTAGATCTTTCAAAACCATTTGAACAATTGTAGACCTATCTCTAATTCTACAGCACTTTCCTGACAATGGAACCACTGGATGTAAGAACTAAATCATGCAATGTAGTACAAATGAACTCAAATGGATTTTTTTTTAGAATTTTATCAAAGTTGGCCAGTTTCTGTGTTACTGAAGAAAAAAAAGCAAAGGGGTGTTGGAAAATGCCAATGGTGGAAGGCGTACAGGTGAATCAGAGCCACACTGAGTGACATACCTCACCTTGAGATTGAAGGTAAGCGAGTTGTAAGAGGCTGAAACCACCTTTTGGTATGCTGGATTGCTGGTTTCTGTGTCAGCAACCACGACTATCATCAGACAGTCCATTACATTAAGCGCCTTATCTAAGAAACCACTAAAAGCTCTATGGAAACCAGAAGTGTTGAGGGGTGCAACCCCGATGAATGCCCTATTTTACTAACAGAACCGGTATCTAGGACAAGAGACGTAGGGGAGAAAAAATCACAGAATATTAAATAAGATCTTATAATAAAACCATTTGGAACCTGGTGGAGCTTTTCATAAGCCATATTATTAAGAGCATTAATTGCACATCAGATAGCAAGCATTTCTATGTGAAATGTCATAGGTGGTTTTGCATAGGAGGAAATAATCGCACAAGGGAAGGAAGTTGTTCATTGGATAACAAACCGTCGCACAAGGGAAGGAAGGTGAACAGGATTTGATTGCCAAATCCTACATTGTTCATTGGATAACAAACCGTCGTCATTGTAGGGAAGAAGTAGGCCTAAGCCCAAGCTCATTGCCGTTCTCCTTTCATTTTGTGGACTATTTAGCCAATTCGTGCGTCTTACCAGCCAAACCATGTTGCGATCTATGTTGTTGATCGTTTTGACATTGTGCATCATTTCCAGCAGTGGTTACAGCTTCGACAAATCGAGTTGTGATAACATGTTACCAAAATTCGATGCTGTCTCTGGCGCCAAAGGAACCTCACCGGGAGGTGAATCTAATGAAAATAAATCTGGTGACAGTGATAAGGATGGAATTAGCAACAGAGAGGATTTATCACCAGCTTTTGATAAATCTCCTTATAAACTAGTAGTGAGTGCGGCTAAATATAGACGAAACCGGCCAATGACAGGTAATGAATCATAATGTTTTTATTTGTTTTTTTAGTAAGAAGTGCAATAGTAAATCGGTTCGTTAATACGGCTATGTATGTTACATAATAATCATTGTAAATATGAAGTTTAATACCGTATATATAATTGTATCCCACCTTTTTTTACAAACTTGTACCCTTCGAAGTATAGGAATGGGGCTATTACAATAAACAATTATCATGGAAACACTGCACAAAAATTTCCACTTTAGTAAATCTATTATACACCCCTTATATATTTATATAATGCAAACATGCAGAGATTCCTGACACATTTATAGCCTACATTACATGCATATATTTTAAAGATTTTCTTAAATTATAACTGCGCAATTTCATGAGATTTGCAACGATATGTCTACATGTATATTGGGTAATATACGACGCGAAATTTAGTCTGTTAATTAGCTATTTCTACCGATAAAATACATGTCCTGCATAGTGTTCAATCACTTCCACGTACAATGGCATGCACAAAATATTATTGTATCAAACATGTCGAGTAGATCAGAATTGTTAAATGATGACTTATACATGTATAAGAGGGTCTACTAGTTCATTACACAGGAAACTTTTTAGTTGTCTTCATTTCTACTTTCCTACAACCTTGTATTATGATTTAATTTTGTTAACAGTTTACACATCCGCAGAAGCAAATATATGTATACACAACCAATTAAAAAACTTTTTTAAATATTCTTACGTCATCATTTGTAATAATAATAATAATAATAATATTTATTTACACTCACTCGGAGTAAAGTCAACGTTACAAAAGCGAGTACGCATAC
>JAQGCC010004457.1:0-13115 GCA_034698905.1 Xestoiulus laeticollis | reverse complement strand
GTGGCTCAAAAGTTAATTTTCTGCCAGTACTTGCTGGCTACAGTAAAAGGTTTTACTCGAAAAACGACGTTTTTTTTACTGTATTATTAAAATTACTCACAGAATTTTTTATGACAAAATGAGATTTTGCATAGTGTCATTTCCCTTGGACATATACAGTCGAAGCCTTCTAAAATAATACTCTTGGAGCCAGGGGAAAATATTATTTTAGACAGGTTCATCTGTAAGCATGCTACATCTACATTGAATACAGCTGTAAAATAGGGGATTTCCCCGTTTTTTCAATCCTTATGCATGTGTACATGTATAGATGAGTCAGTAGTTATATATTGGATATTACAAGCCCCAATTGTAATTGTCTTACATGTCCCTGCCCTTTTTGATATTTTGTATAGTTGCATATTCATAACAGTTCATATGGGCACAATGTTTCGCATGAAAAGTCTACATTTGTTTAAACGTTTCATAACAGGATCGATTTTTGTATCAAAATTGTGCTCTAAAACAGAAATATTACATTTAGCATCAGAAAACAGTGACTGCATGATTTATATCAGTCATTGCTTTCCTGAAACGGTTTTCTTTTAAACTATAAATTAATTTTATAATTTTTATAATTTACTCCACATTCCAATTTATAAGGGCGGCGATATACTGATTGAATGCCAAAAAAGTTAGTAATTTCGGCATGCATTGGCTTCGTTTAATTTCTCCTGAGGGTAGTAATTAACTGGATTTAGCAATATAAGTTTTCTCATCTTTGTATCGTGTCGCCACGTTAACTTCCTGCTACTTTTACTGCACGCAAACTATTTCTCCACCCTTTCATAACGCTATAATGAAGAGTTATTTGCCATTATCCATGCAGCACATCCAAAATTCCGACATTTATGCCCCACCCATTATTAATTTGATCTTGCAAATTCCTTTTAGAATTCGTTTACAACCGAGGTAGCATGCCTAGCATGTAGGCCAGACCAATTTACATAAGTAGCATATTGTTGTGACCAACTGTATGGCATATTTGAGATTTTGGACAAGCCACTTGGAGTGTTAAACCTTAGGTCACTTAGTTCCTTACACGACAATGGACAATTGAAACTGCCCTAACACTATATAGTTGACAACCCAACAGCCCATAAAACTTTAATGAATATAATAAGCACAAATGGCTAAGGTTTTCAGAACATTATTTATGCACCCACCCATATAATGAAAGCGATAGGCAATAGAAACACTGCATCAGATACATTGTTTTAGTGGAGTTTACATGGCCCAATTTTCCATTAAAATATTGCGAAAGTTTGTATCAAGATTTTATTGCTTGAATTAGTTCTAAAATCATCAGAAACTTCTAAATTATCTTTGAATTGGAAAAGAAAACCCTGGCTTTATCAACGTAGTTTCGAAATCAATATTGACTACGAGTTTCTGGTTCTTGACAATGTTTAACTCATTACAGATATTCTGCATTAAACTTTAAATTTTAGTTAACTATTTATTTATTTTGAAGTGATGTAACTAATCATTAGGCTACCTTGTCCTCATTGTAGGGTCTAGTCCTTCTGACATTTAAACGATTGTTAACATAAAAATAAAGGTTTTTTTTCCCCTCAGTATCTTATGAATTATTCATCTCGTTATTATTTTCAAGTGAATGAGGAAAGCTAAAAATCAACACTATTTGGTAATTTTACCTCTGTGTGTGTCTGCGCTGTAAATTTCAATGCATTACCCAATACATCAAGTGAAGGTTTCAGCTACATTTCCGTAATTTTCTTATGACTATTGCCCCAAAAATTACTGCAGATGCAAACGTTTTAATTATTCAAGGTTTTAATCCCTTCTGAACATTAACTATATTAAGCATTTTAGTAATTGCATTTCCTTGTTTTAGTTGGCCTTATAGCAATTTCTAGAACAAAATTCTCGTTGACAAAGTATCATTGTGGATAATTAGAGCAAATTCAGGGCTATTTTTATATTCCATTAGCTCAAAGCCACAATGAACTTTATGCATTAAGCAAATTGCTCTCAATTAGGCATCATTCAAATGCTTCTTGAGACATTTTGTTAGCAGTTCCACCTCTGTGACATTACAGACGAGCCAATTTGTTGTGGCTAACTGGTTAATCATTAATTCACTCAGGGTTTAATCCTTCAAGAACATAGGTTCCCTACAAGTATGAATTGAGATATGTCTTCGCAAAAAAGACTTTTTGAAATTATTATAATCATTAGGCCTGATCATATAATTATGTTTTCTTCCTTTACCCTGTATTATAGTGATCCCTATGTCCGGATTGATCTGATTTCTACAACTAATGACGAAGTCATAGACACTGTAAACACAAAGACCAAGAAGAAGGTAAAGCAGAATTCGGTCAGTGATGACATTTGCATTTTTGAAATCATACCCTTCTCCCAAAGTCCCATGACCCATCCCGTCTCGTTTTGTGTTAGGTAATTTCTTTATGTTTCCATTTTGTTTTTAAAGGGCGCTTGCCCCCGAGTATGTAGGTGAAAATCTAATTTTCAAATATGCTAACATGTGCTTGTTATCGACGTTCGCAAAGATAGGGTAAAACCAAATTTAGCTTCGGTATTTTCTGTAGTAGTTAGCCAGCAATATATGCTTTGCTGAGAGGCCATACACTAGGTCTATTTCTGATTAGAAACCATAGAAAACTTAGTACCAGTAGCTAATTGAGTAAGCTCCGAGGCAACTTTACAGGATCAAAATGGACTTAACTTTTCACCTTTATATTTCCTTAGACACTTAATCCAAAATGGGATGAAGAATTCTTGATTCGGGTAAGTTTTTTTTTCTCCATGTTTTGCCATTGTACGATGGCATTTTCTAAATGCGGCTTTTAAATTCTTTGGAAGTTATGACGTGAATTGGTAACCACGCTTGAAGAATTGCAAACTAGAGAACATTTTAGTAACTTGATTTAATCCGATTGTTTTTTCACAGGTGAAACCCGCAGAGCATAAACTAGTCCTGGAAGTTTTTGATGAAAACAGAGTGGTATGTATGTCAATGCCAGCGTTTAAACTTTGCCGTAACACAAGTATATATAAAATGTCGCCAAATTCTTATCTAATAATAATTTGGGTATATGGATTTTGCCCCATACCATATGCCAGGGAAATGCCTTGAATTGAACCGAATCCGTTACAGCAATCCAACTCTGATTAAATATCTTTTCAAAAAGCTTTTAAAATTTAAAAAAAACTTATTTATTCCTAAAGACTCGAGATGATTTTTTGGGAATGGTTGAGCTACCTCTTACAAATTTACATACGGAGAGAAACGGGCGAGATATACCTGAAAAGTATTACATCTTACGACCAAGGAGGTTAGTAGTTTTCAATTTAATTCCATTGTATACAACGGGCGAATTCATTTTTGTTTTACACTTGCTGTTTAATGTAGTTCAAAATCTAGAGTGAAAGGACATCTGCAGCTATATCATGCATTTATTCCTACAGACGGTGAAGTAGAAATTGAAGTAGAACAGGTGGAAAATGAGGCAAGTACCTGTTATTTGCAATCTTTTTTTATCAGTTTTTAACGTTTGTGAAGTTTTGACCCAATTGAAATTTTGAAGGATCTTCACCAATCTTCACTACAAGAAATCCCACTTAACCATGATTTTTTTCCTTGACCTAGTTTAATTGCTCCGATTTCTATTGAGGTGCATTAATTGATCATCCCGGTGAATTGATTATTGTCACTGGTGTGCTTTTTACTTCGTTTTAGCCTGGATGGGAAGTTGTCGATGCAGAAAGCAATAGCCAGAGAGAAGAAGAAAGTGCATCGCAAACATTGTTTTTTCCTCCCCGTACTTCGACGCCTAGCCCTCTTCCTACTGGATGGGAAGAAAGGCAAGATGCGAATGGCCGGACTTATTATGTCAACCATATTGCCAGAACAACGCAGTGGGAAAGACCGACTGGGTATGGAAAAAAATTTAATGACCGATTTTTTTTTTACTCGAAGCTAATTAAAACATTTGGGAATTTAGAAACACGCCAACAGAAGCTGAAGAACAACAGAGGAGTTTAGAAACGGTCGCTCAGGATTTTCGCCGGAGGTTTCACATCAGTGTAGACGAAACTGATACTACAAGCCAAGTTTCTTACGATTCCACGCCTTCTGTGAGTAAATAAATTTCCCAGAATGGCGCATTTTTCTGGGTTTTAAATAACAAAGTGCTGAACGGAATAATAAATTATAATCAATTGATTTTACAGACTGGAACTGCCACCCCGGTTCAGGGAGTCAGTCCGACTGGATCACGGCGCTCTTCTCACGACGTATGTATACTTATGCATTATAAGGGATTTATAAATGTTTTCTGAAAACTTTAAACGAATTTCCTCAAGCATGCTGGCAAAGTTCCCATTTCAAAGACATACCAGACATGGATCATGGACAAAAGTCAGGGACGCTTGACATCGTTGTTTCTAAAATTGCCAATAGCATTATTTTAATCTACGCATATTTTATGTTTAATGAACTATATGAAGAACGGGTTAAACAAGATGAGTTATTTTCATGATAAGGTTACGCAAGAAACAAATCTCCCAGCCCAAGACACCGAAGAGCTTCCAGAAGGGTGGTCGTTACAGGTGGCACCCAATGGAAGGGTCTTTTTTATTGATCATAAAGCAAAGTCAACCACTTGGGTAAGTGAGATTACTGGATTTTTCTGCAATTTCAATTCCGCAGGTATGAAAAATGAAAATGACGCAATGACACAATACTACGTTTTACCAGGTTGATCCTCGTAGCAACCGTCCAAGCCCATTACCTAATCAGAGTAACCTGCCTAATAGGAGAAAGCAAGAGGATGAACTTGGTCCTTTACCGGTTAGTAGCGAATTTATTCATTAATTTGCACTACTACTTTACCGTCTTCTTCAAAATAAAACGTCTTCCATTTCATTACTTGTTTTATAGGAAGGGTGGGAGGAGCGTACGCATGTCGATGGAAGAATTTTCTTCATTGATCATAGTAAGTGATTATTAAATGAATTACAATTTTAAACATAAAAAATTAAATATGAAATTCATATAAATTGCCACAAAATTCTTCAAATAAAGTAGCAGCTTGTTATTATGAATCAGGGGAATTGCACTTATGACTATTAATATCCCAATTTTTGCTACATTGACTTTATGCATTTTCTCTGTTCTTAGTTTTATTTATATACCAAATAAGAATGTACACTTTAGAAATTACTCGTACTAATTATTGAATACCTAAAATAGATACTAGATCAACGCAGTGGGATGATCCGAGGTTTTACAACCCAGCTATTGCTGGACCGGTAAGTTTTAATTTCATATACGCACATATCATTTGCAAAAAAATAATGATGGAATATGTTCGCAGCCTAGTTGATTTTACTTTAATCCGGTGAACTGACCAGGTTTACAAACTTCCTGGGGACTACTGATTTTCATACACGTGGAATTAATGAGCGATATGCTTTTTTACACAATAGGCAGTACCATATTCCAGAGACTACAAAAGGAAATATGAATACCTTAAATCTCAGCTTAAAAAGCCAGTAAGTAGGAACCCTGGAAAAGCCTCGCATGTAAATATAATTCACTAATATCTATCCCATAGTTATAAGAATGCACTAACACCACAAACTATCCACATTTCCTCAAAGTTGCACGTTTATTAAGAATTTTTAATTTTGCATTACAGTCTAATATACCCAGCAAATTTGAAATCAAAGTGCGCAGAAGCAACATCCTTGAAGATACTTATAGAATTATTTCCACGGTACCTAAAGTGGAGTTTCTGAAGGCAAAACTCTGGCTGGAATTTGAAGGCGAGACGGGCTTGGACTATGGCGGTTTGTCCAGAGAATGGTTTTTCTTGCTATCTCGAGAAATGTTCAACCCGTATTATGGACTATTCGAGTACTCGGCAACGTAAGTATTAACATTGAACTAATATTTCTCGCTATTGAACCTCTAGTGCCTTTGATATATTTTAGTAGTATTGAAAATTCCCTGCATCGGTTAAACTAGGAATCAATAGTTATTAATAAACAGTTATGGCTAACAGTTAGCGGGACTTTTGAACCTATAAACAAGATTGGGTATTTGAATATTTAAATAAACAAATTGCTTCATTTTCAGGGATAATTATACCCTACAAATAAATCCATTTTCTGGTGTTTGCAATGAAGATCATTTAAAGTATTTCAAGGTTATTGGCCGAGTAACTGGAATGGCTGTTTACCATGGAAAACTATTAGATGGTAGGCATCAGGCAAAACAAGTGCTGATTTATGTGTTTTTACTTCCATTTACCTTAAAATGTGTGCTGGATAAAACTGTACATTAACATGAGTTTTTTTTAGCATTTTTTATTAGGCCATTTTATAAGATGATGTTGGGCAAAACTATCAATGTCAAAGATATGGAATCAGTGGTAAATGTTTCAACAAAATTGTGGAATACCTGTGGAATATTTAGAGTTCATTTTCAATTTAATCTATTTTTCCGCTTCATAAAGGACTCAGAATATTATAATTCATTAAGATGGATCATGGATAACGATCCTGCTGATCTTGATTTACGGTTTTGTGTCGACGAAGAAACATTTGGATTGGTAATTTAAAAAAAATGTCTAATTACTCTTGTAGCCTACGTGTTAATTTAAAATGTAATATACTTGTTTGCATTGATAGATGCACCAAAGAGAGCTCAAACCTGGTGGAGCAGATATATCCGTGGCACAGGAGAATAAAAACGAATATATCGAGTAAAGACAATTCTTGAAAATTAAAAATGTAATTTTCATTATAAATCTCTCAAAAATCACTAACCGAGATTTAACGTTTCAGGTTAGTAATTCAAGAGCGATTTGTTTCAAGAATCAAACCACAAATGGATGCCTTTTTGGATGGATTCAATGAAATTGTTCCTTTAACCCACATCAAGATTTTTGATGAGCACGAACTTGAGGTAAAATATTATTTATATTCAGTGATGGAAACTTGCATACCATGAATAAAATTTGACTGATCATCAATTTACGAATTATAAATTTGCAGCTACTTATTGGTGGTATCGGAATGATTGATGTAAAAGATTGGAAGATTAGTACAGTTTACAAGGGTGAATACCACCCCAGTAGCATAGTGATTCAATGGTTTTGGAGGGTACGTGTAACTAAATTAAAGCATAGCACATGTAAAATGAATCTGTATTAATGACTCAAAATTTGTCCAGGTTGTCTTGTCATTTACAAATGAAATGCGAGCAAGACTGCTTCAGTTTGTTACTGGAACATCGCGTGTTCCTATGAATGGATTTAAAGAACTTTACGGAAGCAACGGCCCACAGCCATTCACCATCGAGAAATGGGGAACGCCTAAAAACTATCCAAGAGCTCACACTTGGTAAATATATAATTGTGATAATTTTTCAACATACCACAGACAGGAGGAACCAAATTCACATTGTATTTTGTCATTCATAGTTTTAACAGGTTGGATTTGCCACCGTATGAAAGCTACCAGGAATTAAAGGAAAAGTTGATTACTGCCATTGATGGTGCTGACACATCTGAGTTCGGAGGAGTTGATTAATTTTATTACAAACAATTAAATTAAATAGGCTAGTGAAGAACTATTTGAATATTTGCAAAATTTGGAAATGACTGATCATGCATGAGTAGAACTGGCTCATTTATAATTTCTATGTGATATTGTTTCCAAATAATTCTTGTTGAAATTAAATTATACATGTACAATTACATTATTCAAGTTTGAAAAATGCATTAAGCTTGGCATTCTAAAAGCTGATTTTTTTCTTGTGCAGTGTTGACTACAACAATCTGATTTTTACTTATCTCATTTACATGTATTATTCACTACATCAAATCATGGACTATGTTTAATGAAAAGGTTTGCGACGATTTCAGCATAATTGGTTCATGATAAAATCAAACCAATATATGCATCGCTGCAAACAACATAATGCAGCTAGCATGCATTTTTGCAGTATTCAACAAGTTTATTTGTAATTATTTTTCATTCATTGGTAGTCATGCCTAGTTACGAAAATGTGCCGAGCTATTTGCTTTTTCACCTTATTTGTTAATTGCTTCTTTTGGTTATGAATTGAGACTCGTAGAATCGGTGATACAAATGCAAACAACCCAAACACATCACGAAGAATTGACTTTTAACAGTGTAAACGCTCAATGTCAGATGAATTTTCACGATAACCAATTTTGCTCATTTGTGATTTTAAATTAGATAGTGACTGGAAATAATTTTTATAGCATTATTACTCATGTAATCGATACTTGGATATTTTCGTTTACAAGAAATATCCAGTTTTAAGATATGAACAATTAAGATTTATTCCATTTGTCTACTGCTAAAATGACACCAGCTAATGCATGCTTTTTGGTGCTTATGTATGTGCAGATGATGCATAAGATTTTAAGATTTATGGTTCTTAAATTTAGCATCTAATCAATTGCCATATTTATTTGTTATCATTGGTCGCTTTTCATTCCATTCAAATAGCACTCATGTTTAAATGATTGCCAAATAAATACAAGGCCTAATACATTTTGAAAATATGTTGAGTAGAACGAAAAAATTGTATCTAAATACAATGGTTTTCATAATTGCTTAAACATCATATGCACACACGTATCACTAAAAATTTAAAAAATGAATATTTTTTATTCTCAAAATTTGATGTTTCCACTGATCAATCCAAGATATAATTTGTTCAAATTGTTTGGACAGTTTTATGTCCACCAGTTATTTGCCAAGGTTTTGGATGTTAATTACTAAAACTTCATTACATGTAGTGGGTTTAATTAACGTAAAAGCCTTTAGGGAGATGGTTCTAGGTAGGTTCGTATGCATTTATCTTGCCATAAATTAAATTTCCCCACATTTAATTTTCTATTTTAATAATGATGTAAATTTTGATGAAAAATTAGACCTAGCATGTGACGTGCCAGTTAATTATTGGCCTGGAAGTACATGCATTTTAGATACAATGTTACATTTAGCTGAACATCTGCGTAATGTTTGATGAGGTAACATGATAATTTTTATATTGTAAGGAACGGATGAGTTAGAAATTGATTTCACATAAGAATTCGGTGTGTATATATATACAATACAAGCAGAAATCCATGCTTAATTATTTCATATTGATGCTATGAGAAAAACGCATAACATATCCAAGTGCTATCTCGTTTTTTACAATAATGATGATTCAAGTATGAGATTTTTAACTCTTTTAATCAAAGTATTTTACATTCGTCAACTTTAGTATACTTAGTGGATATAATCAATTAGCCAAATTATATTACACATGGTTTGGAAATGTGTACATGTGTGTAGTACATATTATTGAGACTGTAAATAAATTAGTATTTATTAACAAAGCGTTTATGATGATTTATTTTGTGACCGTCTAGGCTATGTCTGAGACTTTGGGCATAGGCATGTACTGATGTTCCTTGTTACATGAACAGGTGTCTTGAAATGCTTATTTTTATCTTGTGCATCACAAATGGCTCGAGATCCACCTTGATGTACGTATAACACAACAGCGACTAATTTAGTTTAGCTATTCATTTTTAATGTTAATTAGCAGAAACCATAGCTTACCCCTGATTGGTCTTTAAATGTAAAGCGTGTGTAACAGGGCCTCTGTTTAAATTCCGTAGTGTTCTTCACACAATATTCTAGAGTTCCATAGTGTTATATGGCACAATATTCTTGAATTCCATAGTGTTATAAGGCACAATATTCTAGAATTCCATAGTGTTCAATCTATGGCAGAATATTCAAGAATTCCATAATGCCATGGCACAATATTCAAGAATATTCCATACTGTTCTATGACACAATATTCTGGAATTCTACACTGTTCTATGATATAATATTCTAGAATTCCATGCTGTTCTATGGCACAAAATTAAGCCTATTCTAGAATGTCATAGTGTTCAATGACAAAATATTCTGGAATTCAATACTGTTCTATTACACAACATTCTAGAATGCCATACTGTTCTTATAACGCAATTAACATTTTGGAATTCCATACTGTCATGGAAAAAAATTGTTCGTGTATACAGCACTGCATGCATGTTTTCCTCCCAACAAGTCAAACCCAGATGATTACAAAGATCGGCAGCACAACACAACATTAAATTTTACATCAACAGAATAAAAATGAATAATAAACCAAATTATTGAGAATATTCCGTAGTTTGTCTCTTTAGAAATTGAATTTCAGTTTAAGTCAGTTTAATTTGAAACTCACACATTTTTAATTAACAATTAAACAGTTAGAACAATATTAAGTTTATAATAATAAACTAGGACAAAACCAAAACTGAGAGCAAATTATTCACAAACCTCTCATCAAATTCCAAGCTGAAGAAAACGTTTTTGGAACAAAAGAATTATTCAAATAATTTGTTCCTGCATAATCAAGCCAGCATATGCTCTTTGCACATGGGACTAAAACCAATGTTACAATCATAAAAACCAACACAAAAAAACAATGTACAAAATGTATTTTATGGCTGCTACTGAAACCACAAAACCATTGTATAGAAGATGTGGAACATGGCTCGGTGTTTTTATTTTGCGTTGGAATTTATTTTATACTAAACTATAAATTCAGCATATTCGTTTAGAGTTTTTGTTACATTGTATTTCGACAACCGGCGTAGTTTCTACTGTTTAGTGGGAATTCAACCGAAAAACTGATTTTACAACTACTGTTCTCTTCTGTGCCAATGTTCAATCCAAAACTGATGAACTGATCTTCCGTTGGTTCAATGTTCAAAAAAAACTATCCGGGAGGATGTGAAGCAGGTTTTGAGAGGAAATTAAGAGAGAAGAGGATCGAGGAATTGCTTAGCATTTCTGGAAGAACAAGTCGTTGCAACAGTAATGGATCAACACCAACATCTACGTATCTCCTTGTAGCCATAAGGTCCTTATCGCCACCTATTCCAGTTCGCCATAGAAAGAAGTTGTACCTTGCGGTGGCATCGGATCCAGCAGTCATCAAATGCTCGGGAGCAGTCAAGACATTGCTAAAGGTGTATAATGACAAGGAAAATGGAGAGCCGTACACATCACCTAACAGGAGCTAGCACATTGTGGCAACAGTCGCCCTTCCTTCTGGAAGGCCGTTGTCCACCAACGAGATGGATAGCTAATTGCAGAAGATCGCCTCTGCATTTACAAAGTTGAAAGGCAGAAGGTTAACAAAAAGTACAATATGAAAATTCAAGCAAGAATAACCTGCACCAGTAAAAGCACCAAGAGGAAGTGTGCATTCCAGATGTTCTTGCTCTCTCTTGTTATCCAGAGTAGAGGAATTCCAAGTTTGCATAATTAGTGGGAATTCCTCACACAATTACTTTTTAATTGACTAATTATATCCTTGCGCTATTTCTCCCGTGTAAAGTCCACTATTTCTGGCCCATTGCACTGGTCAAGGTTCTCTATCTGGATTTGAGCAATATCAACCAATTGGAGCCAATATACATGTAAATACTCTAAATGGATCTTATTTGGATGACCTAACGACCAAGAGTGTTTAGGCTAATCCATTAATTTTAAATAAATGAAATTTATATTGATCCTGAGACCTGAGAATCGGCGGCCGTACATGGAAGATATGGTAATTACTTTGTGAATTCTTGTGAACAGCTTTCAGAATAATGTATAGATCAAACTTTATCTTACAAATATAAAGAAGATTAGAACGAAAACTTACCTTTCCATTTAATAATGCACAATAATCACATCGAAACGATATTTGACAAATATTCATTCACCTAAGTTCCAGCACCGTACTTCCACTTCCAGTCTCCTTTTCGAACACGCGCATTCAAATGTCACGTGCATCCAGTGTGGCCGTTCTAGTTATGTGACTTTTCAACTTTGAATTTGTTGTTGACTCAGCGTGTTTGTTTATAATTATTTATAATCATAATAGAGTAAAACAAACCTTCATGGCTTTTTCTTAATATGTGCAACTCTACAACCGAGCGATAATAACGATTTTTTCCCATCAATATTACTGTGTCAATATGATCGAATTATTTATTTTACTGTGCACATGTGCAATCTGGCAACACTGATTCGTAGCAGCCAACAACAGGAAACAACTTTTTGCATGTAGTTGGGTTGATCTGGTTCTACGCCGCCAAATTTAAGGTAAATACACAAATTAATGCAAATCTAATGTAATTATATATAAATCTCATCAATACTGCATCTCTTTTAATACATAATTGTATTAGACTCTAGAAAAATGGACGTAAACGAACCCAGTACTTCAGAAGTTCAACCTGAGGCTCCTGAGCATCAACAGGCATCTTCAAGTTCGGAATTGCCAGTTTGTTTAATTATATTAGGAATGGCAGGTGCTGGAAAAACATCATTCGTACAGGTTAAATATGCTGAACATAATATTTGTTTATAAAAAAATCTAATATGAGCTATTTTGTATGTAGCACATTCAATCAACTTTTGAGGAAAGAATAATCTTTGTCATGTTCTAATTTCTTTCTAATTTCTAATAACTTTGTTCAAATTATTACTAAATATTATGGCATTTAGGTAAAGTGAATCAATTTCCGTTATCTAATACGATGTTATTCATTTTAGAGACTAACTGCACATTTACACGCAAAAAAGGAGCCACCTTATGTCGTAAACTTGGATCCTGCATGCCATGATGTGCCTTTTCCAGTAAATATTGGTAGGACTTATTAAAATGCAAGCTGATATAATTAGTTCAAAATTATATTCGCTAACCTTGTATGTACGTTTCCGATCAAATGTATAGATATTCGGGATACGGTGAAATATAAAGAAGTTATGAAGCAGTATTCGCTAGGTCCAAACGGTGGAATTGTCACTTCTTTAAACTTATTTGCGACACGATTTGGCGACGTAAGTTTTCTCCACATACGAATTTTCATTGGCCGACGAGAGTTAAGGGGGCGATCCCCAATGGTTAAGATGGGGCCGAATTTCGAGCTGTTGTTTTTCCCTTTTGTTTTTAAAATTTT
>JAQGCC010004456.1:0-13116 GCA_034698905.1 Xestoiulus laeticollis | reverse complement strand
GGATATATGGATCCGCCTTATATAAGGATCAAAATGCTCGGCCCCAACGTGATCCTTATAAGCGGCGGGCACTGTACAGTTGTTGGATGTTTATTTCAAAATTATTTTTTGACGGGTGGGAGAATAAAATCAATGGAGTTACTCCATGGAAGTTAACTGTCACCCATGCCACTTTCAACAAATTTTGATTGTCTGTATTTGATAAGGTATTCAAAATCATTTTCTCTGAGCTATTAAATAGAGCTCTCAGTTGTAAGTAATTTGTACTGCGAATCATTACCAAGCTAAACAAATACAATGAAATTAACTTAGTTATAGTTATTATGGAATAATAAAGACAGAAGAGTTAAAATCAATTAAATATTTCCACGTTTGTTTCATTGTACATGTACGTGTATAGTGGGTTTCATTTACATTCATTAAAGATTATCATAATACATGTATGTATTCAATGAAGTTATTAAAATTATTCCAACTGATTAAATTCTTACCTTTTCTGATATACCCAGAATAATTTGGCAACTACGTGTTAAATTGTAGCCAATATTAAGGGCTAAGTGGACAAATTGTGTGACCAGGCAACGTGGATATTAGGCATTGAAATGTCGATAAATTTATGGTTGTATAAGTTTCTTTGAGTATCATTGTCGGTCCCAACAAATTATTTTAATTGCTTAGGTCATGTTTAATGACCAATGGAATCGGTTACTATAAAACCGGCGATTAGATTATTAAAAATAGGTTATGTGCATTTCATCGTGTGAATGTTATTTTCAAGCTAGTGTTTTTTTTTTTTTTTGGAAAATTTATCTGAGATGAGAAAAATGAATTTGATTTCCCTTCTGACTATTTTCTAGCTGCTGTTACATTTTATCCATTCAACGTTTTTATAGGGTTTAACCCCAAAAAAGCTTACAGTATTTCCTCCATCTGTTTCCGTGAAAAAGGTTTTTTTTATTATACGTGACTTTATAGATTCAGTAATCCCGAGAAATTGTTTGGTGCGGGCGGGGTCATCGACCCGATTCATCTAAAATATATCCTTTACGTTTTTTCCCCTTTAATTTCAGTGCTAGATTTTGATAATCTTTTTCTAATTCTTAGTTGAATCGGTTTTGAAATTGCTGTCTTAGTGTGTAGTGTTCTGCGATTAAATGGTAACAATACGATGACCTTTTCCGCATTTTTCTTGAAAAAAAAAATTCATCAATACTTAGATGACTGCGTGGTTGCTTTCAGTTGCATTACCGTGCTACGTTTATAACATTTATAAAGTGCAAGCTAGCATTTCTTAAATTTATCAATTATTTAGTCCGTTGGAAAGACGCGAGGGCGGAAAAACAAACTGAAATTGCATGTACACGGAGGAACGTATCCAACTTACCTGTCAGGTCTTGCTAGGCAACATTTTCTATCAGGCTTCAATATTTAAAGCAGATCGCCTATTTGTACACATGTTTGTGTTGGCTTGTGCAAGAAGGAAAACATAGATGGTGAATTGCTACAAGGCCTATATATATGTCTGAGATATGACTGCTACAGTCTCAAATGTCAAATTAGATCAGACCAAGGAGAATGAATCTGACAGGTTTTGTCCACCTATATATGACAGCACAACATGTATCATACGTGTATTTGTTTAGCGAACAGTTTTTGTAACTGGCATAGTTGGGTAGTTCCTTTGTACGTTTTTTGTAAAAAAAAAACTTGTTATTTTTGTAGCTTGATTTAGATGACCTAATCAACGACATAAGGGAAACGTTGCACATGCCATAAGTCATAAGCAGCGTTATCTGCAAGAAACGCCATGCTATTTTTTACAGTTGTGCACTCATATATGCATTGTGCAAAGTCCCTTATATATGTACACATGTAATAGAATTCGGCTATGCGTATATAGTTTATTTAGTAGCCTATACATGTGCATGCATTTACCACTGAGGGTGCCATCCATATCTTCGCTCCTGAACTTCATCTTGGTATAAATAATACATGCCTCCAATGGAAAAGTTTCATCCGCATTTTGTTTAAAATTTAAATATACATGTATATATTTCTTCTTTTATTTCTTAATGCTGCAAAAGGTGGAACGTGAAAATAATTCAAGGGCATTTTTTATAATAACCTGGAAAGTGAAAATCGTTATTTATATCAAGGGATATTTCTTTGAATTCTTTCTTGGTTTCTATTGCGTTACTTGTATACCGTACTTGTTACCAGCATGTATACATGTATATAGTTGGTAGACTATTGTGCATACAATTAGTAATAAGGTGTAAAGTCTATGTACGATGCAGATAAATGATGTGTACTGTTTCGTATTGATCCTTTTCATAGCATATAGGTTCGCCGTGAAATATTGCTATTGTTTGAAATACAGGTCTACTAACTTAATTCAATTTGCAAGCCTGTCAATGACGTCATTCCAATAACCCATTTTTAAAATACTCCCGGTTGTTGTGCATACATCTCCAACAAAATAATACAGGCCGAAGTTAATGTGTCACTCTCAAAAATTCTCTGAAGTTAACTGTCACGAAGTCTGTCATATCAATTAACTTTGATCATCTATAGTTCATTGTTTTGATCCATTTTTCAAAACCTTTTGTTACGATCGAAATAATTTTTATATTAAGATATTCTCTTAACAAAATAAAGAAAAAATCATATTTTTAATTAAGTAATTCGTCATATTAAAAAAACTATTTTCCCTATACCCAACGCATAACGGCTGAAAAAAAATATTTCTACATTTTATACAGGAATTTTATTTTCTGATATCAACCTCCCCCATGCGATATGATATATATACATACAAAAACTATCATATAACTACATTTATTTCTTGGGTTAATGGAGGTCTAAATTAATCTCTGATAACTGATAAACCAACAATTTCTTCTATTATGATAGACAATGGAGCTATAGTTTGTAACATAAATTTATGTATTACAAGTTGAATTCAATTGCATAGGTAAAGCAATTATCGTGGCACATGTACGTACTTTATATATTTGTTTAGATTAGATATTAAAAATATCCAAATTGCTCTGAGCTGGAATTATTATATTTTGCAGGCATATAAATGTATATCTTACGTGCAAGTTTTAAAATAACCCAATAATGCACTTAGCATGGAGATTTTTATAAGGAGGGGGGGAGTGAAGCGAAGTAATTTAATTCAAGTAATGGTGTATTTGTTGAAATTTGCTTTACAAACCATTGCTGAATGAACTTTTTGCAAAATACACATCTTTTATACTATACTTAAGGCTGTTTCATATTTGTGACAGTAACAAGGTGACGCTTAGTTTAGGAAATAATGTTGACCCGATCGAGGTAAGCAGACAGAAAACGAAAGTTGATTATGGATTTTCGAGTTCGATTGGATGTCCCTAATACTAGGTCACGGACTTTATCATGGCTCTATAAGCTGTTAAAGGGGAAAGTAGGTTCATGAGTTTTATCCGAGTTTATTTTATATCAAGCCAAACTATAATCATCATTTGCTCTTTATTGATCTATGTAGACATCTATTAGTTAACGATTTCTTACATTACCTATATTCTTTACTTGCACACAACATAGCTGGTGGTGGATAGCAATCTGACTGCTTCATAGAATTGACAATCTCGATTACAGAGTTATTGTAAAACATGGAACGGAGGTCATAGTGTTTTGCAAATCGTACCTCTCAATATTTTCAATTCGTACATGTTACATTGTAATTCTTACGAGCGTACACTAAAATGTAAACATCATTATGGACCTATATAGCGATGAAATCCAACTCTTATATAACGGTGATTCTACTCAATAAAACGTATGGAATGATAACGTGATTCGCATACAAGTTCCCTTGCTTTATTAGATTTATTCAGTGGGTGAGACTCAGCACTTATTGAGATTAATCCGAATGCATGCATGCGCTAAGTTAACAAAACGGATTTGCATTTTTTATAAAACGCATTGATGCACACATACATGTAAACCATTACCAAGTGGGTTCATCTTTACTTACAATGGGGTAAAAAGTTGATATATACCTTTCTTTGCAATGCCTGTGGCATTGATGAAAGACGATGTTGCATGCAGACTACATGTACATGTATATGCTCTATAGCTGCATCTGAAGCGTAAACTTTGTTATGTCCCATCGCCCCAATAATCTGGCATCTCCATTATATGCACCATAGTCAGGTTTAAAGGCTCAAATTTTATATCTTCATTTTTGTCTGCATTCCGACAAATTCCTGATTACGGAGGCGCAGTGATGACATACAGTGCATGGTGGCCAAAACATATGCAACTAGTTGATAAAGTTTTTCAAGTTATGAAAAAAATATACATGTAGATATGGTTTAAACACAAGAAAAAAACCATATGGATTGCTGCATTCACATTCCATATATTTAATAATGAAGAGAAATGTAAAGAATTAATTTAAATTTCAGAAAAAAAATTCAAAGTAAAAAAGTACACATTTTTTCACTGGACAAAACAAATGCAACTTCACACTAATCTTCAGATTACTTGGAATAATTAGATTGTTTTGTAATCAATCATGCTTACAATACAAAGTCCTTTACTAGTAATCGTGTTTTCTCGAAAATCACGGTAGTTTATTGCAAAGATTTTACAAATAAGAGGTACCTTTTACTGACAATCATATTTCATTGCAATATGGCTCATGATAGTCTAGGATATGGTTTGAGAGGCAAACTAATTGATGATTATCATGCGGGGATGTCACAAAATTATATTTGTCCTAAATATTATGTTCACAAATCCACTGTATTCAAATTGCTCCAGAAGTTCAAAAGCACAGGAAATGTGGATATTATCCACAATGGTGGTAGACCTCGTAAAACCACAGCTAGAGTTGATTTTATGATTGCAAGGCAAGTGAATAATGATCATTTTATATCTTCAAATGCAATTCAGAACGAATATAAGGTGTAGAACCATTATAAGATGTTTTTAGAAGGGTGCTGGACTATCTTCTCATCGTCCAGCAAAGAAGCCATTGATTTCCAAAAAGAATGTGAAGAAAAGGTTGCAATTTGCAAAAACACACAATGACTGGAGTGTGGCCAAGTGGAAAACAGTGTTGTTTAGTGACGAGTTCAAGTTTAACATCATTGGAAGTGATTGAAAACTTGGATGCTTAGATCCATGTTATTGCTGGAAGACTGGCAAGTATGGTAAAGCCAGTGAAATGGCCTGAGTATGTTTTTCCGGACAAGGTTTAGACCCATTCATTTCATTGATGAAATCATAGCATTTTTCATGCATAGGGGCATTCGTCAAGACGTCAGGTTGCCATATGCAGACTGAAATAAGACATCTTCCAGCATGACAACGATCCAAAATACACATCAAAGGTGGTCAAAACCTGGTTCCAGCATAATCACATGCAGGTATTAGAGTGGCCACCTCAATCCCTTGACCTTAACCCATGTGAGAACTTGAGGGATTGTGGATAGAAAAAATTATCGTAGGAACATGTGCAGCCAGGACCCACTTTTTCAAGCAATCGAAAAAGCCTGAAAAGAGATTCCACAGGACACTTTGATGATGTTGATTGAATCAATGCTCTCCTTGTGCAAGGCAATGGTTATAAACAATGTTTTTGCCACTAAATATTATGAAAAACTTACTATAATATGTGTTTGCAATTACAGTAGCATTTGTTTTGTCCAGGGAAAAAATGTATACTTTTGTTAATTTTTATTTTTTTTTCAAAAATTCAAATGAATTTGTACAATTCTCTTGATTATTAAAGACATGGAATGTGCATGCATCAATCCATATAGTTTTTTCTTGGGTTTAAACCATATCTATATTTTTTTCATAACTTGAAAAAGTTTATCAGCCAGTTGCATATGTTTTGACCACCACTGTACATAGTTTGACAATTCAAGGCTTTTAAAGTGGGTATTAAAAATGTGAATAGAATGCGCAGTAACAATATCGACAGGCAGTCTATTCCATATTCTGCCTACTAGCAATACAAAAGTGGATTCTGCAGTTATGTTTTGACACCGAAAAAAAAACCTACTTGGAACGACTATGGTGACTTACGTTGTGTTTCATAACTTGCAGCTTACTGAGATTGCCAGTGTAATAAGTTAATTCATTTAGCATTTTATAATAAAAGGCGAAGGTCAGATTTAATTCTTCTAATTTCGAGTAGAATTTTGCCAGTGGAACTAGTGTACATGTACATGTACAGCCATATATAGGCTGTGCTTTTAGTCTGCTGCCTTGGCAAGCTTGGCTATAGCAGTGTAGGCCAGTGTCTCTCAAATTTTTTTTCGCCGCAGCACTTGACGGACTAAAAAAAATTTGCAGCATAGCTACTTATATAGAGCTGCTTGAATACCTATAGGAAAAGAAGACAAAACAGTGCAAATTTAATGCTCAGTTGTCTTTAATGCATGCGATGAATAACAATTTTGCATCATATTTCATTATTTCCTTGATGTTTATGGAAAGTTTAGTTAATTTACCCTCAAATCACTTGACCCAGAAATTTTTCTCCTGTATCTGCCGTATGTTAACAAAAAACCGAATTCTACTGCTAAATTGCTAAATCTTAGTGCAAATTGAATAGTATTGCCTTGGCACCCCTGGCATATACTCGCAGCAATCAGTTTAACGACCCATGTTATATCATTTCGTTTAAAATAAATTCCAAAAAATAAAATAAACATTAAACAAAAGAAATGCAAAAGTTGTATCTTAATTTAATATTAAATTAATGAAGATGCATCACATCTTATTTCGTTGACTAATTTTAAGATTTTTTTCATTTGCAATGTAGGTATAGACTTCCATACACTGCAAACGAAAACATCTAAAATTAAAAAATGTCCCAAAATCAAGATGCAAAGTTTGCATCTTAATTCCACCGTTTTTTTAACTTAAAAATTAGTTGCATTTTATAATAAGACGGGACAGCTAGTAAACAAAATAAATGCAAAAGTACATCTTAATTTAAGTTAAATTTCCAAAGATGCATCATAACGTCTTGTTTTGGGGACACTAGTACACTATAGGGCCTTTATTAATCACGCGTTTCTTGTGCTTAATTCATGACGAAATGTACATGGAGTATACATGCAAATTCCAAAAATAAATATGACCCAGCAGCAATTTGAGCAAAACATACCAAACCAACACATAACGCCACCAGGGTGCACGTGTCCGCACACGCCGTTGCCGCCTTCGCGATCGTCGGCTATTCGTTCTCCCCGTGGTTGCTCGGCGCTGTGCGTCGCCTCGCCCACGCGCACTGCTCGGCAGAACCAGCGCGGATGCGCGGCCGAGCAGCCGCGCCACAACGCCGCCTCCTAGTCCAAGATCCGCTCTGCCGCCCGTCTCTCGCCCCATGCGCCGCCGCTCTTCGCGGGTCGCTCGCCGTCATGCAGCCCGACGCCGGGGCCGGTGAACCTTGGGCCACCGGCCCGCCGCCCAACGCGAGCATGGATGAACCGGCCGAGCCCGGTCCCGGCGCCGCCGTGCTCCTCGCCTCGCTCGCCATCATGACACTTATCACTGTAGCTGGCAACACGTTGGTCATCCTGGCTGTGGCCAGCACCCGCCGTCTACGTTCCGTTACCAACTGTTTCATTGTGTCACTGTCCGCCGCCGACCTCCTCGTCGGCGGCCTCGTCATGCCGCTCTCGCTCGTCAACGACACCCTCGGCGAGTGGCCCTTTGGCGGCGTCATGTGTGAGCTGTGGAGTTCGCTGGATGTCATGCTTTGCACGGCATCAATCCTCAACCTGTGCTGCATCAGTTTGGACCGTTACTTCGCCATCACGCGACCTCTGACCTACACCGTGAAGCGCAACAAGCGCCTGGCACTGGCCATGATCGCCGCTGTTTGGCTTGCCTCCGCCGCCGTCACATTTCCGCCGCTTTTGGGCTGGTACGAGCGGGACGCTGACGACGCCCGCCAGTGCCGTTATTACAACGACGCCGCCTATGTTATCTACTCCGCCTGCGGCTCTTTTTACATCCCGCTCGCCGTCATGCTTTTCGTCTACACCCGCATCTTCGTTGTCATTTACCGACGGAACCGCGTGGTCAAGCAGCAGAAGCGCTACCAGAATGGCCATTGTGCAGTTACCCCTAAGGCACCGCCGCCCCAGTACGTCACCTCACGGCCCGATGTGCGTTCTGAATGCCTGGTCAGTCTGGAGATGGTCAGTGACAGCTTGCTGGCCATCCGTCCGCGCCGCGAGTCCGGCTCGTTGAAACGCCACAGCGGCGGCGGGAATGCCGCCGCCGCCGCCTCACTTTTTCGATCGCGCAGTTACCAGTTCCAGTTTACCAATGGTGCCGCCGCCGTGGTCAGCCTGCAGCGCAAGACTTCGCGTCCGGACACGCATTTGCTGACGGTGCCACACTGGGGCCCCGCGGCGTCGCCGTCCTCCTGCGGCGCCGCCACAGCGTCCACCGGCTCCACATTTCTCTACCCGCCATCTGTCGAACGCTCTAAGCTGTCGCTTCCGTCGCTCGGTATCCAGGCTGAGCAGGCAAGTTTGCTGACCGCCGCCGCCAGGAATCATGGCAGCGCCGTGTCAACCGGTAGCACCCAACGTCAACGTAAGCATGGGCGCAGCCAGATGCGCATGTCATTCCGCAAGGAGACAAAAGCGACGACCACCATCGCTGTGGTGGTGGGCGGTTTTGTCGTCTGCTGGATGCCCTTCTTTTTGGTGTATATCATGCGCCCATTTTGCGATTCCTGCGCCTTTTCGCCACTCCTGGTCAGTGGCCTCACGTGGCTCGGTTGGGCCAACTCTGCCGTCAACCCATTTATCTACGCTTTCTACAACATGGACTTCCGTGCCGCCTTCTGGAAGCTCACCCTGGGCCATTGCGTGCAAAGGGCTCCCCGCGGCGCCGCTGCCGTGGCGCTTTATCCGCAGGTGTGGCGTTCGCGTCTCAAGGGCGGCGCCGCAGCGCCCGCTGTCATCATGGTACAATCGGACGTCATGTGACGCCAGTTCCGCCGGCCCCGTCGACGGGGTCGGGGGACGGATGACTTATGACCCGCGAGCCAATCGTTGGCGTGGTAACTTAGCACTGACCGCTTGCATAGCGCCATTTTTATTTACAAGAACTACTGGGGGAAGGATGGTTGCTTGACCACGTGTGCTTCAAAGGTGGAAATTTATGTAGTTTGGGCCATCCGTAGTTATATATTGCGCTGTGAATGTAGATTGGAAAGATATCCAATTAATATTAGGGAAGCTTCCACTTAAGAGGGTTGCATACCAGAGTAAGTCATTTTTTTCTAAATCATTTTTTATTTAACTGTTGGAAACTGTTAGAAACAAATAAAATGTATGAGGACCTAGCATATTCTATTATTTGTTTAAATGTTTTGATTTATGTATATGTAAATTACATTTCATGGAAATATATGTCTGTAAAGTTTATAATTGTATAGAGGGTCTGGTAAACTTTACAGACATATTTTCGAGAAATGGAATATACATGTACGTAAATAAAAAAATTAAACAAATAATATAATATTTATGCTAGATTCTCGTACATTCTATTTGTTCCTAACAGTTTCCAAAATTAAATAAAAAAATAATTTTAGAAAAAAAGTATATTCAGGTATGCAACCCTTTTAAGCCTGCCCTGAAATCAATACAGGTCCTGCATGGTGCAATAATTTTGAATATGTTTTCGGTTTTTGAAATCATTCAAGGAAGTATGTGCTTTTTAACAATTGAAAATTTACTAAAAAAAGTTTTGCTAAACTGAAGATATGATACAAGTTCCGAGTTTTGCTAAATTGATGCATATTTTTTTGGATTACCATACACTGGAAGTGAAAATATCTTAAAAACTATTAACGAAATTAGACTAAATGATGCATCTTAGCCATAGCAATCTATAATTTAAATCAAGATTCATCTTTTGCGTTACTTTTGTTCAATTCAATGTAGTACCCTGATGTCAGCAAACAAATGCCATGATGTTTTGGAGAAGGTCATTACCAATGCTCCTGCGTCAGTAGCTATATATTGGGATGCAATTTACAGGCCGGTTTCGCTGCAGCCTATATACTGTATGACATATTAAAAAATACAACTTGTTCTAAATAGATACATCTTTTCATATTATTTTGTGGCCATCGTAATCTAAGATATTTTGATTTGCAGTGCAGTGGTGACTCGAGACCAATTTTTCCTAGATCATTTCTAAGATGAAGTTAAAATCTCCGTCCACGAAATCATTTATTAGACGAAGGAAAATTTTTATAAATTTATGGAAGCTCAGAGCGGACAGGTTGCGCGCTTTCCAACATGACACATAAGTAGCGCTTTTAATATGTTGTGAACTTGTGTATGAAGAGAATGGGCCGAATGGGGTCAATTATAAAACAACATTCATATTACACTGCAAATGAAAACATCTTAAATTAAGATGTCCCCAAAACGAAATGCAAAGATGCATCTTAATTTCACCACTTTTTTAAGAGGGTTGCATGCCAGAATAAACCTTTTTTTCAAAATTATTTTTGTATTTAATTTTGTAAACTGTTATTAACAAATGGAATGTACGAGGACCTAGTATAAAATTTTTATTATTTGTTTAATTTTTTTGTATATGTATATTCCATTTCACGGAAATACATGTATGTCTGTAAAGTTTGCCAGACCCTCTAGTAGACAATTATAAATTTACAGACATATTTCAATGAAATGGAATATACCTATACATTAACAAAAAAATTAAACAAATAATGGAATATTTATGCTAGGTCCTCGTACATTCAATTTGTTCCTAACAGTTTCCAAAATTTAATTAAAAAATAATTTAGAAAAAAAGCTTATTCTGGTATGCAACCCTCTTAACTTAAAATAAAATTTAGTTACATTTTATAATAAGATTGACAGTAAACAAAATCATTTCAAAAGTTGAATTTTCAAAGATGCATCATAACGTCTTGTTTTGGGGACAGGTTTTAAGATGTTTTCATTTGTAATGTAGGTATTAAAGAGCGTGTCAGGCTGTTCTGCGCTTCCATAACCATGAATTTAACCGAATACAGACAAGATAGAATTTGAGAAAGGATATTGTGATCATGTCACTTGGAAAAATTACGTTTGGGGTACATTCCTACTGCACGTACAGCGTAGTATTAAACAATGAGTGGTTTGTTGTTTCAACGCAGTGTCAGAAAGAAGATTTTTCACCTGTCCATTCACTTTGAATTTTAAGCAGACTGATAACAGCTATGGAAGTCAGCTGGATGACCTGCCTAGAGATTTGTCTAAGGACTTCTGACCTCTGTGTTATGGGTGTTTTTTACATATTGTGTTGATTCTTGGGGATGGTGATGAGGTGACTTAGTGACTGTTTTGTGCGGTGCTACTCCAGAAACCCGAAGAAAACGCTGATGAAAACAGGATGACTAACGCGTGTTGAATCATTGGTCACTTCAATGACCGCGCTAGTGCCTATTGTGTTGACTGTGTGGATTAGAGTGCGGTTGTAGCAAGCACGGTTTGACCAGAAGGGATTACTTCATGCGGCTGGTTGGATTATAATCTTTCTGGATTATTAACTGTTCATGTGCAGATCATACTCTCTGTGTACACTTTGGGAATTCCAGCTGTACATTTGAACAAAGGATTTGTATATTTTGGCTATATTGCGCAGTGTTGCCACGCCTGTAATATATGGTACCAGATCTAGTCTATTTTTTAAAAGAAATCTTCCATCTAGCAGGTTTTCTTTTTAATTATTTTTACTCTTAAGGGGCCATCCACAATGGACTTCTGGTGATTTTGGCGGAAATTGGACACATTCCCTACCGTTGAACTCAGATAGCTGAGCCCTCCTGGACACTTGAGCACTTGTGCTATGCATGCGCAATACAGGGTGGCCACAACATTTTTATTTTCAATTTCCCTGACTCTTCCCTTACAAAAATCCAGAATTCCCCCACAAAAACTTACTCGTTAATGCATACCAATTTTTTTGTCATAATAAAAAAAAAATAATAATTGCAATTAGATTAAGCTTGCCAAAACAATAGATTGTGTTATTAGTCTAGCTGGATTAAAATATGTTTCCCAGGAAAGGAAAGGAAATTTGAATAAGGAATTTGGTTCAAACAAATTTTACACAAGCATTTTGCTTTTATTTGGGAAAATTTCCCTGACATTTCCCTGACATCAATGACCTGTGGCCACCATGCTATACCACTGGCTCGAAAAATGTGCACAACTGAGCAGATATTAGGTCCACTCAGTTGTTCATGACTTTTTTTCGAGCATGCATGACACAAGTGTTCAATTTTCAAGTGTCCAGGAGTACTCGGCTATCTGAGTTCCGATAGTGTTAACTTTGGGGGAATTACTGGTATTTTAGGGATGTCCTGAATATTTTCTTCCCTATCCAGCAGTGTTCAAAATTACCAACCTATTTCCCTAATAACCGGAAGTCCTTTGAGGATAATTAGGCTCGATACAAACGAGTGTTTTTCTCCATCACAAGCATGATTTTCGCTCTAGATTCTCATATAAGAGCCATTAGATTTATTTTGAGTACTATAATGCAGGCTGGGTCATTTGGAGGGTAAAGCCGCGTCCACACCGAACGAAAACACGGAGCAAAAACATTGCTTTCAAAACATGTTCTCAAGAGCAAAATTTTTTGCTTTCATTTTTTTTTGCTTTTAAGAACATTTTGATGTTTTTGCTCTCAAAAAGTATGCTTTTGAGAGCATAAACACCGATCGCCAAAGAGGCGGTCCAGATCAAAGGAAAATATGTTTTCACTTTACTGGCGTCTGCTCTTCAGCTTTTCTGCACAGACAAACGTATATTGAACGTTATTATATTATATAGTAATTATATTGTTTTCAATGCAAGTTGTTTAGCAGTTTAACCCACATTGAACAGCCTATTAACGTTTTTTTTGTGTTTTTCGTGTGGTTTTTGTAACTGACGTGAGCCAAATAAACTTTCTTTATTCAGGTATCTTAATTCACCCCAAAAATCGTTTATATTACTTCACGTCATTCACAAAAAGCACCCGAAAAAAACAAAAAAAAACGTGGATAGGCTATTGTGGGCC
>JAQGCC010004455.1:0-13118 GCA_034698905.1 Xestoiulus laeticollis | reverse complement strand
TTAGATCACTAAAAATAGTTTCAGATTAACACAGAACGGTGCCACTGTCAAAACAAGCCACACAACTCCTACCAAACTATACAAACCCTCATCTACACCCTGATACAAACCCATCGTCACCTCAGACCGAAATTACCTTAACTGCCATACGTACTACAAGCTGCCATTTAACACAAAGAAGGCATGTGTCACTTACTAATACATGTACATCCAACATATCCTGCCTGATCCCTCTGCAAGGTAGTACTATAACCTTGCACAGGTATCAAGGGGTTTGGACAGCTGCCCCCTTCTCCAGGGTTCTAAACCTACGATTAAGACAACGCAGTTGGAGCATGGTCCAACAGTCCATCCTGCCACCAAGCATCACTTACCAACATTGCCATCAGCTTGTATCCCAAAGGCCAGCCAGCTGACAACCAAGAGAACGGGCCAGGGCGAATTCATGGCAGTGGCCTTATGCTTGCCAGAAGCTTCTCATTCCTCTGCCATTCTGAAGGCACCACAACCGGAATAGCCTTAAACGGGCGTTGAGATGCAAACGGGGCACACCTTGCTGCACTGAGGGACAACCGAACACAGGTATATCCAGCTGAAAGATGAAATTTGGGGGAGCGAACGTATAGGGTTACCTCGTTTCGCTTTTGTTTCGCATTGAGGCTGCTGTTGTTCAGCAGTAGCAGCAGCAGCAACAGCCAGGGAAGATACTCTCGTAGGATAGATGGCGTTTTAGCATCATCTCCCGCAGACTAGTTGCCGTGGTAACCGCGGGCGTGACGTCAGAAGAGGGAAAGTGGTAGCCCGGATGGAAAAACGTCATCGACGACGGAATGTCGAAACGCACGTGCATGCGCGTGGGTGGCCAATCTATTTCAGTAGTGCCACGGCAAATCGATCGGCAAGTTCATAACATGGCTGTGGAGGAGGAAACGTACGTCAGAGGCCCTCGTCTTGCTGATGCTTACATACGCCTTGGACTAGCACCAGAGGGCAGCGGCACCAGGTTGACAATGTGGATTCTTCTGCAATATCCCATTCAAGAGATGTGTTAGTGGATTCTTCTGCTATCGATGTACTTTTAATTGCTATCTACATCAAAGACTTTGGAATGATGAGGGGGAGGAATCGAAGAGGATGTGTGGGTGGATGCCATGAAAGATTGGTGAGGTGTACCACACACATAAAAAAGTTGGGTTAAAATTCAACCCAATATTGAGTGCTATATATATACGGACATACCAACATTGGGTTAACATTGGGTTGAATTAAAGTGTAGGGGTTGAATTTTAACCCAACGTTTTTGGTGTGTATGTCTAGAGAAGCAGCACTGCATAGTACAGGACATTGCAGAGATAGGGCATTTTGGACACCAATGGGTTGTGACAATGATGATATTTTAGTTGATGATCATTATGATTGGTGCTAACTGTAAATATCGTGCCAAATAAAAATGTGTATAATTCCAACTCTTCCAACAAGTCCATATGCATGGTCTGTAATCCTACTAGCATATCAAGTCTATACTGTATGGATTTAAGGTGTACATATAAAGGATGGAATTTACATCACAATTTGTAATCTTTGCATTGAATAATATATAAATTAACGGGCAAAAGTATTTTTTATCCTGATTTCCAAGTCCCAAAAAGTTAAAATTTGTAACCATATGTCATGCAATCATGTGATACAAAAGATAAAAACGCATCTGTAAAGTGGTTTTTAAAAGCACATTAAGCTTAATGTAACTACTGTAATTCCAGTGACATGTGTGCACATGTACAATGTATTCGCCTTTTTGACATTTGTCTATAATGTACAACTTTTAAATATGTGGACATCATTTTGACGTCACATTGGGTGATGCTGAAAGACCCCTAACCACACCAAGACAATTCAGAATGACCAAATGTGTTTGAATATTTACTTCTGTCTCATCTTGACCGCTTCCCACCACTAGCTCTGAGACGAGAAAGAACGAGATTTATTGTTATTTATGAAAATTGCTGTTTCACAACTCTAACGCTGGATGGCGCCACAGCCTGCAAACTTCCAAACTTCATAAAACTTAACCTTTAAATACATGTATAGCATTTAAATGTAATTTTGAAACTGTTGTGAGCGGGTAAATTATTTTTCAATTCCGCCTTCGCCTTAGAGATAACAGTTCTTATATTTTTCAATAAAATATCAGATTTTTAAAAAAAAAATGACCTGACTTGAAACAATGAAAGTTAAATATCTTGGGAATCATGACACAATTATGATATTTTCTCAATATTATGCTATAATTAAAACTGCATAAAATTGGCATTAGATTACATGGGGGAAATTAGCAATAAACTTTGTCCAAATTTAACAAATAGAAAAGTTAAAGTTATCCAAGCACATCCTCTATCGCCATCTAGCGACAATTTGACGCAACATTTTTTCTGCTTCACTATTTTTTTACATCAGGTAAAATAAAAACCATTTTCAAAAATGACCACTGAAATAAATGTATAGGAAATAGCGAACGAATTGAGGCATTCAAAAATATCGCGTCATTCGAGAATAGTCCCAAAATGGATCAGTTAAACCAATCCATTCAGAAAACAAGCAGTTACATGTAATGTAAAAGGCTCGGGTCTTTAACTGACCAGCAGTGATGACAGTTTGGCATTCATTTTATCGCAAAATAAGCCCACGTGTAAATAACCCTTTCGACATAATCCATATAACACGCAATGCTCGCTGTTTATTTTATGATATACCGATTGCCACATTATAAATAATGCGCGTGTAAGCCTCGTTCGGGTAATAGCAATTTGACCATCAGACATCACGCTGTCCTTGATCTACAAATAAAACCAATATCAGGGTTTGTCCTAATTATACACTGCACATTTCTGCAATTCCTATAGAATTATATAACTCGTCATTTTGGATTGTATAATTTCACAAAGAATCTTCCTGCTTTATAAAAACTGATTTTTTTAGCGCCATTCATTATTCATGTTCGTAATAACCATAGTCATTTACGGTTCAGGTCTCCATTATATAAAATTCATAATAAAAAGCAGCAGCCTTAATTGCGATATACTTTTTTTTTGTTTAATCCACTTTAGTACCATATACCGAGCAAATAACATTTGCATACATGTAAAACTGTACATGCTTACACATGTAACACATTGCCTAATCAAATTACTATACAGTCCTATATAGTGCCACAAGTGAGATAACCCAGAGAAATGACGCTTCTTCTATTGGCCGTTTGGCAATATATTTCATACATTGGCCATATCCCACAACAGTTTTCCTGCATATTTTTTTCACGCAAGTAGAAGCTCTTGTTAATACCACTAAAACTGCAGTAACATTGTACAATTCTTTTAAAACATCTTGCATATACAGTACAAATTATCCTTGAAGTTGCACGAAATGAATATGCAAACAAATTTCAGGGAAATGCTTATAGCCTATTTATTGCACAAAATAATGTGTGTACGTGTATAAAACAGCTTTTCACGATTTATTTTAACACTTAGCAAAAAGGAACAGATCTTGTCTAGTTAACCATAGTTCATAGTAATTTTAAAGTGTTTAAATGTACATGTAAATAAAAAATGTATAATGAGCTTGTGTGACAGTTGTATTAAACTTACTTTGCATGTGATGTACATGCACGAATGACGTCATTTCATTAAATAGATGCATTAAACAATATGTATACTGTATATACTCAGACATGTGACTCCGTACTTTAGCGTGACTGAAAATGTCATCACGTGTGCAGTGGTAGGCAAGTAGTAACACGCAATGGCGCTTCATTTGCAAATGGCGTTTGCAAAAAATTGTTTATTTTTGCACACATACATGTACAGTGTACATCATGATAAATTTACACTGTATTTCACACATCTATCAGGCATTTGACCAATTTTGATCAGTAAACGTGACAGAGGATCATACAGTATTTTCATATAATTAAAAAAAAACTGATAATGGAGTCGTGGATCATTGCTTGTAAATCATCTACCTAGACAGTGATGCTCAATATGTTAAAAGTTCACAACAAGTCATCTTACGAAAGACCATACGAAAAGGACTGTATAACTTGTAGGAGTCATTGATATTGGGAATTTTGTTAACAGATGTTCAAGTGTCTGATAGAATTCAGCATATTCACCTAAACCTATACTGCTTCACATTGTCCATGTGGTCAGTAGCTGATTCTCAAAAATGCAGTTCGCCCACCTCTATTTGGAGGTCAACTCTTGACTGCTTGGCTCTGGTGAAAAGCAGGCTAATCCAGACAGACATAAAAGACGGACCAATCTTGTTTAATATGGTAACCGTTAACTGTTTCAGACTAAATAGTATTGATTTCTGAATGCTAATTTAGTTTCAGTAAAACCGTTACTACTACCAACAATGGCTAAGTTGACCGATTTCAACGCCTGAATTCAGACAGTGAATATGCATAATAAAACAGACTTCCTTCCTGCTGAACTCAGAAAGCTACAACTCAATGCATAAAATATAAAATTATGCGTTGAAGATTATTCAAAGGTCGCATTTCTCGCCTCCTAACTACATTTACCCTCGTTAATAAATTGTAAATGAGAAAATTAGTTCTCATCTTTTCTCAACCATTATTTGGTTCGTAACCCCTTCGTGATGAAATGAGCACCCTTTAGATCGCCTCTTAATTCCTATATATGTTGTCTCGACATATGACGTCAGCTGTCATTATCAATTACCCTGTTGAATACTTTCGTTTTGAATTTGATGTGCAAATTACACGGGTTAAAATTCAACGCTCAATTCGTACATTTTGATTTCATTTTATTATAATAAAAAAGGCGATTTGATTGATTTTAAGTTGAAGGTATAATTAAGTGCCTAATTTTCTCTCAAAGTCTCATGCACATAAGGTAATTCCCAGCGATTATCTGATCAAACTTTGTTATTCCTTACATCAATCATGCCACGAAATTCTATAAAGAAATAAAAATGTTTATTTTTCTCGTTAAATATGTACCATTCGAACGAGATTGACAACTGATATTGGATCGACTGCATTTCACCGGTTTCGTTCTATATTTTAAAGCTAATTAAGTTAATGTATGACTTAAAAAAAAAACCTCGAATTTATAAATAAAATCAAAGCAGATTTTCTGTATTTTTTTTAGAAATATTAATTAGATAATTTAATGTTTAATAAACATCACGTGAGGAAAAAAATGAGAAAAAAATTGCTTTCTTATGTTTGGGTCCTTTTAAAAACAGAGGATTCTCAATTAATCAATGAAAAGTGAAGTTTTTTTAATATAGTACATGTGTAATTTGAAAACTGTACAATTAGTACAAAGATGGTGATATATGTAACACGTATATACAAAAACAAAATAAAATTTAGACCCTCATATACATGAAAAAACACGGATATAGAACTTGACACGAGAAGTATATTCGCTTATCCTCATAACAATATTTTTGTCGTAGATAAGTGAGTAAGAAAATTGATATTAAGCATTAAAATTAACATATCCGTGTAGGTTTCGGTACCTGTTTTAACACTCAAAACTTTTACCGAATCTGAGTAGTTTGGTCATGGCGGTGCTTCCCATTAAATATATGTACATGTGCATGATCATGGCAATACATGTAAGGATATGCCTATAATTTATAGGGTCATTATCAGAAGTAATAATTAGTGCCTCATTCGAATTACCGATTTTAATTGAAGGTTTGTTAACGCGTTTCCTACGTTGATTACCTAGTATATATACTACTTCAATGTTAAATATCGCGTAATAATAGGTTAGGTATACAGTACTTTAAAGGTAATTTTTTAAATGAAATTCATGGATAAAAATAGTTATTTGCACAGATAATGCAAATATCGAGTTTACCTTGAAATGGCACGATAAATAATGTAAGTCCAAAACTTATCGCCCAATTGGTATTTAATTACCATCGTAGCCTACATGAACATGTACTGTACGTATGTAAAATTAGTGAAAAGCTGTACATTTTATAACACCGCCTCTCATTACAAAATGCTAAGACAAATGATGCGACTTTAATTAATCACAATAAATTTAAAAAGTATAATTTCTTTTTTTTTTAACAAATTGGCGTTAAATTTATGTCTTCCGGGCAGGAACACACTAGTTCAATCTGGTTACTCCGTTTGCCACCACGAAACCATCACCTGTGAGGAATGCATGCTCGTAAATACGTGTTCTGAATCCTTAATCATTAAATGAATTTTTTTTTATAAATAAAACCGTATAGAATTTTCAAAGCATGAAATTTGCACATGTAATAGAACGTATTTAACGGTCTGTACATGTCGAAGATACATGCTTAGGATATATATAACCTACTAGTATATGGAATACGCCATTTTTATTTTGGATAGATATGCTATTGTAATAAGTATTTTTTTTTTTTTTGCTTACAGATCAATTCAAGTCCGTTTCAAATCAAGAGAAAAAAAAGTGAGAGTATATGCTTGGAGTCAAACTGAATAATAATAAGAAGCACATGCAATCATAAAATATCTTAAACGATACATGTATTGTACATGTATGCCATATACTCTTCCCATTAAAAATTCTGGCACTTTGCCCCCTGCCACATGACATTAATTTCTACATGCTGACTGCAGGGTAATAGGAATTGAATTGTTACTGCAATTACGAACATTCAGAATAGTGTTCATATATTTAATAAATGATGTTATTGATTAAATCCCATTCCTTAACTGGCATTATATTACGCCTAAACATTATATTTAAGTAATCAGAGTTTACGAGAATAAAACTTTTATCTATATAGTATTGGTATATATTAAGCCAAGCTCTTGTTAATGTCATTGCTAATAATTCGCCAATAATTGTTTAACCTAATTAATCAGAAATTTATGCTTTTGATTTTTCAACATATGTTCATTAATTATTAATTCAAATATAATCGTTAGTTAATCACACTTAACAGAGAGCAATACACGTGCTGACTGATCGCAGCTTTGATGTACTGTAAAAGTGTGCCTCTATTCGGGCCACTCATAAAGTTAACACGAATTACCACTCATGTATATTTGTGCAAAGGGTTGTTCCTATCGTGGTAAAGCCCTTTGCTGGCTGATGCCGACTTTGATAGTTGGGACAAGTACATTAATATGAAATTATGAAAATGTCGCTGATGACGTCAACGAAATGGCTGATAAGTTAAGTGCATGCGGTTGAACGTGCATGGAGTCAAAAGGCATTTACACGGGACACTGAATGTTTTTCTATGAACTTCTACCGGATTTAGCTAGTATATATACACAGGTTAGCTACACCAGAAATGGTGTGACTGGAATAGAGGTTGATTTGAGCAACTTTTCTGTTATGAGTTTAATCTGCATAGCACAAATTCTCCACGTTTCAAAAACAAACTCTTGTTTACCAATGTAATACCACTTTAAAAATCCAGAACTGGTCATGCCTGAGTGGTATTTTGCTGCATATGTGTATAATGTATTGTATGTTATGATTTTATTAGTATTTTGGAGTTTACGTCCATGGCAATTTGGTATGGATTCGATTTTTCATGCTGATTAACTGCGTTTTTTTCGTAAAAAATCAGAATTTAGTGACAGGTGACCATGGCCAAGTTAATCTCCTATTATTTTAACAAAAATTAATAATGTCCTTCCTTATTTTCTAGGAAACTGACCTTTCTTCTTTAAAGGGGACCAAGACAAGTCGTGTTTAGGTTTTCAAACTAATAATGTACATGCTTATGCATGCACTCTGCTATATTTATTGCTAGAATGCAGTATAAGTTATTTTAAAAACATGAATTATTACTATTCTGCAAGGATATACTGTATACTTATTTTAATAACAAAAATATATATTTATACAAATGCTTTTATCCCAAAACTAAAATAATAGATGAGTTCCTTCGACATTGATATTGAAGCCCTTGAATTAAGTTAAGTTCAAAATGATGCCACAGGGTTTAATTAATTTAAAAACATAATGGCTTTGTGATTATCGGCTAAAAACTAAAGCTAATGATTAATTATCGGAAACTTATCAAAGCCGGATTAAACATGAAAGCTTGCATGATCTTTATATTTCAACATGAGATTTTTGATGGATATGAGGACGCATGTGTTTCTAAGGGATGGTGTACACAATAAAATGAAAATGCCAAAAGTTGATTACCTCAAATCAAGATTTCCAAAACAACAAAACAGAACTATGAAAGTTTAATATAACTAAAAGGGTTAGATTTTGTGTGTGATATAATCACTACAAATCCCTTGCAAAATTATATGGCACGGTCGACCTTATTCGAATTTTATAATGATTTTCAGTTTTAACTCAACTCCATGGGAATTTTGAAATAATGTAAATCACACTGAAAAAAGTTTGATAAGTTTGTGAATATATGCTTAGCCGATCAGTATGTGTATAAGAATTGGAATTTATAACGATGCCCATCGAGAAGCATATCATAAAATTCAGCTATAAAGAGTGTTCAGAATTTGTACAATTGCCCTCCAACAAGGACTGATATCTTGTTTAAGGCAAAATGTAATCCATCCAAATGCAAGTAAATAAATGAGTTAATGTGACATGTGTTTCCATCATTTTGATAGCCCCCTGTGGAGCACAACAGGACGATAACAGCGGTCTAAACTTCACATTTGGACCTACATGTACATGTCATCGAAGGTGACAGGCGTAATACATCAGTGCTTTTAAATACAATTTAATGTATAAGAGCTTTAGAATTGTCTTTTGCAAAAAAAAAAATCTGCTTTTTATTAGTAAATAACTTACAAATTGTGTTGTATGGTAACTAATTGCTAATTTTTTTAGTCGATTAACTAGTTAGCCATTTTTGCCAAGCTCAAATCATGATATCGTTGATGTAAACTTGATACATGTATTTAAAGCGATAATCAAGGGAGAGCAAAATCGTTTAATTTGTTTACCTTTAACTGTTCAATTGTATTTATGTCACTTCAGTTTATCAATAAAATCACCTAATTTAAAACAGATTACGTACACTCATTGTTTTCGTTATTTTGAAGATTTTATAAAGTGAACCACTGCATGGTGTATGATTAAATCGTCAACTAGTTTATTACACAACTCAAAGTTGATATTGTTCAATTCTCTGCAGTATTGCTACTGGAAAATGAACTTCCGATGCAGACATGTGGATTGTAAACGAGAAAAACCGGTAATCAATTATAGCTAAGCCACCGTTTAATTGCCTTTTGTATGTCGTTTAGTGTTCCTGATTTAAGCCAAATTATAAAAAAAAAATATTTAGGTTGCATAGCAATTTTCAATTTTGTTCTCATGACTGTTTTTCAAGAAAATTTTCTCCGACCAAACTACTTTTGCAAATTATGCTATAAATAACAAAAATAATAAATATTATAATCAACATCAAAATGGCGTTTGTGGATGTCGTTATCACTATCATAAACATTTGCGTGCAGTTCAATAAATCCTCTAATTTATCAACTGCTTTAGATATTTTACTAAAATATCTTCCCAAATTTTCACCACTAGTCAGTTATTTTCATACGCATTACAGTTTGAGTAAAAGTGTGTGCACCTTATCAGTAGTTCTTCCTTTCGCAATTTTATTTTCTGAATATGACCCATGACAGAAAATATACAGGGCAAGGGTCATCCAAAATTTCTCCCTACAATAATTTTTCAACTTTGGACAAGAATGAATCATCGTATCACTCCTGAACTATGGTATTTACTATATCACTTAAGTCTTCAGAAAAGTACAGCGAGGAATGCAGCAACGAATTAACTGGTAGACAGCTAGCTATGGAGTTCATAAATAACGTCTACTGAAGATTACAACAATTTCCTTATTAAGAAAATTGACTTTATTTAACCACGTATCTGGTATGAAAATTGCGCGTAAATTGCTTGGGTTTTAAAACATTAATTTGTGCGTGACACAAATTAAGATATATACCAGTTAACCTTGATCACACGTTGACTGCAAAAATGAATCCTTTTCGAGAGGCCCTTTTGAGTATTAAATTATGGTTATAATTTGCATGTCCGCCCATTGAGAGTAAAATTTGAACTTTAAATTAAATAAGTGGGTTGCGCCAAAAAACTGTCGAGTAGAAGGTTACAACAAACTCAGATTGTGGTGCATGAACGATGAAATTAGTTTATTTTATGTAATCAAAGTTTAAATATTTTACTGGAGAAATATATTTATAAAAGTGGGATTAGTTGTACCAAAATTCAGTTTAAATGTAATTTAAGATAAGACATTGCGTATTAATTGGTAGAATAAAACCATTTGCACTATATACTGTACATTAATTGTATTAAATAAAAAGACTGAATACTACAAACAGAAGACAGTTGCCATAATTGATAATGGGTTGTCCAGGCCTTCAGTATATAACCACCCTTAAAAATCCTTTGTCTTTGATGGCTAATTGGCAATAAGAGATCATTTAACCACCAATTAATAAATTTTTTACTGGAGCAAAGCCAACAAGCCTGCTTTTCTTGCATATTTTAACGGCCCCTTGTATCTAACCAACAATGGGTATTCAAAGAGTTCTTAATCGCCGATTAACAACGTCAGTGTTGCAGCATAAACGTTGGATAAATATTTAATCAGCCATTCACCATTCCTTGTCTTTTAATGACACTGGATGATCAAATGCCTTTAAATTATTGATCAGTCACGTTTTTTTTTTCCTGCAAAAAAAGTCATCCAATCACTTTGGCGTTGTGTTCCTTAAACAATGGAAATTGCAGATAGTCAGTCAACTGTCTAGAATTAATGGCGCAAACTGTTGCTGGAATTGCATAATAACGGATGCTTTTTACAAATTATTGACCTATAGGCTACACCTTCGTCAAGTTTCTCAAAAAAAAAATCGCATTCGTCACTTTCTCAGTGATTTGCAAGACGCAAGTATCCAAAGGTCAGGGAATTTTTTCCTGCTAACATATGGTTCGACACCCAATATTATCGCTATAAAAGCAAGCAAGTTGATTGATAAGTTTCAGAAATAAGCCTTTAGAAAACCTCAGACTGTCGGAATTTCAGTGGGAAACTGCAGTTCTGCACAAAATTAGCCATTTTCCAATTCCAAGTATAATTAATTGCAGAAGTGGTGTCATCAGAGTTGAATTTCGTCAATCGAATTGAACCCTGGGTTATACATGTATTTATAGCAAATTCGGCTTTGCTTAATTCGGATCGTAAAAACTATACCTCGTCTGTACGTAATTGAAGGGATCAAACCAGCTTAAATTTGAACGAAACCAGAGTGCTGTAATAACGACATTTCATTCGCTGCAAGTTAATGTAATAGCATATTGACTTGAAATAACACCAGATGTGCATCGTGACATTTGTATTTCAAAAGACTGTCTAAGTGAACACACAATCAGACATACTGTACCATTTTTTTTTCAACAACAGCATTCAACCGAATTCATGTTGTATTTAGAGCAGAAAAAGCAGCGGAACTGTCGCGAATACACAGGAGTTTATCGATTAAGGACAAGTTTCAAAGGTAAGTTAAGAAGGAATCGAAGATTTTACACAAATTACGAGAACGAATCCCATTTCATCGAAAGCATAGATTTGCAACAGAAAACATGTAAAACTATGTTCTAGAATCGTTCTAAATTATTTTCAACAGCTAGATAATTGAAATTTCACCCTTACATCTCTGTATCTCAAGTATTCGAAAAAAAAAGTTAACAAAGACCATGCAGTATTTCAGAAAAAGTAAGATTGTAACAAAATCCAAAAATTCCCAGAATACCATAGCACAAAATAAAGCAATGTTTTAAATTACGACAATTGCATAGAAGATCAAATTTTCCGGATGGATTTGCATTTCATTGAAATATGTCACTGAAATCTATTCAAAAAAAGGATTATCATTGTAAGTTAAGACGTTATTGTTTAATGAGTAAATTAAGAAGGCACGCATCCTCCATTAGCATTATTTTTAATTAAGATTAATTGCTTAAACTCATTACAAGGTGAAGGGTACAGTATATGATTGCGGGCGTCATAGTTACTACGACACAATTAGACGTTTCGAAACGTTTTAAGATTTGTTACCCTTTAAATCTCTTGAGTGATGCGATTTTAAATTCTTCACAACTGTTCCGATGCAAATTTAGAAATTACAGGGTAATATGATTACCAGTATTTTCCGTGTTATCTGTACCAAGTTGTAATTTGCGAAGAACATGATTTGCATTAGATACAGATACTTTACTTCTTGAAAACTACTGATTCTCAGACGAGCTAAAATTCCACACTTAATGTGCTTGTCTATTTTACATGAACAGTATGTACAATATATATAGTAACTAACGGGGCAATTGCAATTGATATGAATGTACAGGATATGTGGTACTGTAGCATGTAACTACATGTATACGAATCTAAAAATCAAAAGAGATCGTAATATCACCACTAAACAAACCAACCTCGAATTGTGAACGCAATGTGATGTAACTAGTGCTTTTTTGGGATGAATTTCAGAATGTCTCTCAATTGTAATTTACCTAAAAATGGCCTATGATGCATGGCATACATGATATTATGATACTATGACTCAGAAATGATTTAATTCGACCTTTTGTTTTATTAATGAAACACATTAATGATGACGTACTACAAGCAATAGAAATAAAGCAGCTCACGCAAGGACTGTATATTTTATGAAAGATCAATTGACTCAGCAGATGGCGCTACACCAATTTTTCATGATTCGCACCACTATACATATACAGGTTGTATCTTGAAAAGTTTTCCATCAGCATATGCCTGGTGTTGGTATCACTTGTACACATTTACGTATAATTATCGCATGGGTGTGAAGTTTTGTTTGAAAAACAAAACCTCGAGGGAATTTTGACCGTTGTCCAGAGCAAAGCGAGGGACTTAAGGCTCCTACACATTTGAAAGTTTTCGTTGCTATGCGTGCCTACGGGGAATAGAACTGTTTCTATTCTTTTTCGTTGCCTTATTTGCATTAATTTGCATAAAAATGCATTATAGTCGTCTGCTAGTGACGTCAAATTGTGACGATT